>VOMN01080221.1:0-15449 GCA_014899125.1 Orchestia grillus
CCCACAACCCCACAACCACAACCCCACAACCACAACCAGCACGCACCAGGCAGCGCTGCTCCTTCACGCGAACACGTCGGCAGGTCCTGCGTCGGTCCCAGCGCGCTTCATTATCACATGCAAATATCGAACTCGCGTTAGCCCAATTTCCATAGGAATTTCCCATACGTCATCAGTTCGAATGGGGCAGTGCGCTTCAATAAATTAGAGTTCTGAAGTTATTCAGCGGCCAATCAGCGGTCCCGTTACGATCCGGCGAGCCAATGAGCCGTCGCTGCTGGAACTACCCGCCTGGACAAGCCAATGAGAGGCTGCCTCGTAAATCGCTTTTGTTTTCATGGGTGAATTATAATACAGCATTTAGGCTGCCCTTAATTGGAAAACGCTCGATGGTTTATAAAGGCAAAAGCATGATGTACGTTAAACACGTACGTACGTACACACCCTCACTTCCAGCGCGCTGCAGAGCATCGGAAAATAATCTTCAGCTTATCTCGGTTGAAGTAAAAGTTCTAATCTCGCAGGAGATTTATGCGAACTCTCTCTAAATATCTATGCAATGGGATTTCATTTCCCTGCAGTTACTGTAAATCATTTCCCACGAGGCGCTAATCATTGCATTTACTGGGTCTACACGAGCGTCTGGGGACCCAAACGACAGGAATTCATTTTTTTTAAACTGACGGTATAAAATCCCGAAAAATTCTCGAGCGGTGGGATTTTGGGGTATAAAAGGGTAGGATTTTCTTCTTCATGCGTCATTAAATCCATCCTTTCTTATTCTTATGTTTTGAAAAATATTACAAGTGTGCTTCAAGAGTTTCTTCGTTATAATTTACACGTGAATTGTTTCTTCTTCACTGCAGTAACTGCCATTTGGTACACTGCAGTAACTGCTACTTGCTACACTGCAGTAACTGCTACTTGCTACACTGCAGTAACTGCCACTTTGTGCACTGCAGTAACTGCCACTTTGCGCACTGCAGTAACTGCCACTTGCTACACTGCAGTAACTGCCACTTGCTACACTGCAGTAACTGTCACTTGGTGCACTGCAGTAACTGCTGTTTACAGACTCATGGAATAGACAGAAGCACAAGCGGGACAGACAGAGAGACAGAAAATTGAACTCATAGACACGTAAGACAGAGAGACAGGAGACGGCACGGCTCTTTAACGAGCTGCACAGTCTTGCTGTCTATCTCATTAGTCTAATGGGAAGTGAGGAAGTACCGGCGTCCTGCTTAATGGGACCCTCTACTCGGCTGCTCGTGTTGGTGCCCTACTTAATGAATATTAATGAGGCATTTGTAAGGTATAGGTGCTATAGGTTGTAGTGTAGATGTTATTAATGTATAGATATTATTGAGGTATGGGTATTGATGAGTTACAGACCTAAATGAGGTAATGATATTAGCGACGTATTTCAGGGGAGTGGATGGTAATGAGGTATAGCTAGTGATGAGGTATAACTGGTAATGAGGTGTAGGTGGTAATGAGGTGTAGGTGGTAATGAGGTGTAGCTGGTAATGAGGTGTAGATGTTAATGGTGCGTAAAGGTTAACGATGTATAGATATTAATGAGGTATAAATGTCAGTAGAGGTATTGTTATACATGAGGTATAATGGTTAATGAGGGGTCGATAGTAATGAGGTAGAAATGTCAACAGTGCATGGATACTATTGAGGAATGTGTGTTAACGAGGTATAGATGTTAATGAGGTACAAATAGTAACGAAGCATAGATATTATTGAGGTACAAACATTTCACGAGGTACGGATATTTATGTGGCATAAATGATAACGAGCTATGAATATTATTGAGGAATGAACGTTAACGAGGGATGAATATCAATGAGGTACAAATATTAACGAGGCAAGGTATACAGTACAGTAAAATTACGGCTTATGAGGTGATGGGTTCAATGGTTGCTACAGCGACCTTGACTACATTTGCACCACATATATTATCATACATATTATATATACCTATTGGGCTACATTTTCACTAACACTCTTCATTGCAGCGTGACGAAATTGGCACACATTTTCTCCAACATTTTGATCATATAATAGTATGCAGTTAATGTATATGTGATTCTTACACGTGCACATTTATTCGCGTACTGAAGGAATTAGATGGGAGAAATTCCCGGGTCCAGATTCCCAGGTCCGTATTCCTAATCAGCGAGACTGCGTCAGAGAAGGCCGTCCGTATCAGGGATACGGAAAATTACGTTACTTCACGTGAGATTTACCCTCATTTAAGACGACGTGGTGACGCTGATATAAACTTGTACATAACTCCACTAACTACAGGATGCCAGGATGATGTGGAAATCACAGAACTTATTCTGGCCCGCAAGTAGCTGTAATCTTAAATCTTCATTATTATAGCTCGAAGAGATCTATGTCTGTGATTTTACTGATGTAACGCTTGTGGTTATAAATTGCTTGGACCCTAAATTTTTTCCTCAAATGCTCTTAATTTCTTCACCGTAGCAAATTTTCAGGATTTTCATCCATAAAAGTCGAACATTCGTCGTGCGACTGGTCAACATTGACGGGACTTACCATATCTAGTCTTAACGTGAATGTTTTCTCCAGCGAAACAGGTAACAGGTCACAAATGTTCCTCATCCTTTCCATCGCAATCAACAATTCATCACCAAACTATATCCTGACCAAAATCCGATCATATCATATCCAATTAAATCAATTGAAACAATTGTCACCACAATCTTATGACATCTAAAGACAACACAAACATGGATTTCTTATACAATTATAATGAACAGTTGTACATAGTTTAGTACTAGCTGCTATAGGGCATTCTACAGGTCCACATACTAAGCGTACACATACATGTACATATTCTAATGCACTTATCTTCAATTAACTTACTCACGACTGATCAAGTACAACATTTATTGAGAGGAGAAGATATGATTTGAAATTAGAAATTCAATGATGTGTAGTCAATGGAGGCTATACATTCTGTTATATACTCTGATTTAATTTACCGACAAACAATGTGAAGGGTTTTTCAACAGTAATTTGGGATATGAGACTTTGAACAGTAACGTTTTAGTATCTTGATAATAAATAAAATTCAAGATTCGTTTTGAACGCTTGTAGTGTACTTATGTCACGAACGGCCGAAGGTAACGAGTTTCAAGTGTTAATAACGTTGAAGTGAGAACTGAATTGCTGTCTGGTTTTGGAATAATAGGGAAGTATTAATTTACTTCGGTTCCTTGTCAAATATTCATGATGGCCAATTTAGCAGAAACTAATTGCTTCAGGTCTTTACCGCCTTCATCACTCAAAGTTGTATACATGAATGTGCTGAGGGAATATGGGTAGAGATCAGGAAGCTTAATAATTTCCCAGCATTTACACGAGTCATCTGTATGCGCATTATATTCCAATTGCTCATCGCCCTGATGGCTCTTTTTTTTGGGAGTAAAATGTATGTTCAATTTGTTTTTGTTCGTTTCATGCCATGCTTCTGTGTCATATTGCAGATACGGAAGAATTAAAAATGTGTGCATTATATTTAACGCTTTTGCCGTTAATACTTTTTTTTACTTTTTTCAGAATCCTGATAAACTTCGATACCTTAACGTACATATACGATATATGCTCTTCAAATGATAGGTTTTTATTGATGATACTTCCCAGAAATTTCGAAGCATTAGTTACTTCAATCTTGCCAGCACCGATTTTGATGCACGGGAGACTTGCATTCCACTTATAGGAAAATAGCATGTATTTAGTTCCACTGATATTGATTCTTATTTTATTGGAGTTAAGCCTCATTGAAACCATTTGTAACTCTTCATTTATTCTGTCGGCTATTGTAACTCTTGTAACTTGGCATTGATTAAGAAGAGCTGCAGAAAGAGTGCCATCGTCAGCGAAAAGTATAAATTTGAAGAAAGAGGTAGGTTCAACTATATCATTGATGAATACTAGAAACATGAGAGGCCCCAAAACAGACCCTTCAAGAACACCATGACTTATATTGATGAGATCAAATTGAGCATCACCGATTGTAACATACTGTTTATGTAACATACTGTTTGTGCAACATACTGTTTATGTAACATACTGTTTAAAATTAGTCAGGTACGATCTAAACCAATTAAGAGCAAGCCCTCTGATCCATAGCAGTCGAGCTTCGATAGTATTATGTTGTGATTGTACAGTAATAAGCTTTCCGGAAATTGAGAAATACAGAAAATACAAGCTTTCCTTCATCTATATTTGAATAAAGATATTGTAATTGCTTGAAATCAGCATGCGTTGTTGATTTTTTTTTATACGAAAACCATACTGTTTTTCATAAAGAACTGCTTTCTGTTCAAAATAAGAGTACAGCTTCTCGGCGACAATTTCCGTTAATACAGATCGCGTGCTATATCTTATGCCGACCTTCACGAAATTTGGAGAGATTGCCCGAAACCGGTGAAAAATTTCGTAGAGGTAAAACTTGCCACTTTTTCACTGATAATGTGAAATCTAGATTTTGGTGTTAAATATCACATCTCACGATGCAATGAGTAAGAATGTACAACGAAAACAATAGAACCTCAACAAGTGTCGAGTAAATACCAGAAATTGGAAGGCCTCCGAAAATATGAATCGTGAGTGAAGCATATTAATAGTTTTTAATATAGTTATAAATAGTTTTTCGTTGGTACTGATGGCGTGCAGTGTGTTATACCAAATTTAATGAGATTTTTTGGGAATTGACTGGAACCGGTGATAAATTTTGTGAGGGTGTACTCTATGCACTTTTTCACTAAAAAATTAAAATTGTTAGTTTTTCGTAGAATTTCATTTCGTATAATAGCGTATTCTTCTAGTTAAGAGCTTTAATCGAACAAAAAGCTATCAACAAGTTTGCGAGCAATTTTCAGAATCATTTTGCGGAAGAGTCTCCCACTAAATTAACCTTGTATCGTATTGTGCGCAAATTCAATGAAGAAGGAACTGTGCTCAATTTGAACAAAAGAAGAAATGGTAGAAAAAGAAGTGCTAGAACTCAAGAAAATATATTATGGTTTCAGAAATTATTCAATAAATCCAAAAATTAAGTGCGGAAGAAATAATTTTTTCCAAGTGTAAAGTTTTTTTTAATTTGCAGATTTTCTGCAGTGGTATGGTACAGAATGAATTTCTGCATCCAATGAGACCAAGTATGATAAAATCGATACATTGGGGTCCAATTTTTAGCACTTAAAAGTGAGGTATACATTTTTTGAGACACCTTGTATAATGATTTATTAAATAGTGATGGAATACGGTTTAGTTCATTTAATTAAGGGAGATAACTGATATGCTGTAAGGGGCCTGTGGGTTGTTCCCAAAAATAACGCGCTTTCCGTTTTTTCGACAGTTGGATGAATAAAGTTTCGATGTGATCATGGTTTAGTGTTGCATTTTGGATGCCTTTAGGTTTATTTGTTCAGATATGAACATGCTTATTCCTCCTGACGCTTGCCTTTGTTATGCGGTGAGCGTTGACAGCTGTAATTTTGCTAATGAATCGTATTCTTTGATACATCATCCGGCCAGCTTGCAGTGATACTTATGATATCAAAATTACAATTAAGTTCTGAGATAGTACAACTTAGTTCATTTATCCTCCCATAAAGTGATCTACGGTTCCAACACAAGATAGATAAGTCGTTGGAATTCATTTTTATTGATTCATTGAATTTTTGTACGTTAACATCGACACAATTTCAAATG
Organism: Orchestia grillus; assembly: GCA_014899125.1. Lineage (NCBI taxonomy): Eukaryota > Metazoa > Arthropoda > Malacostraca > Amphipoda > Talitridae > Orchestia > Orchestia grillus. The sequence goes on from VOMN01080221.1 coordinate 5,761, forward strand.
CTGTAGAGGTTTGAAAATAGTGAGCTAAAATGATTCATATCTGGATCAACATCAGCGAAAATTTCATCATGATCAGTCATATTTATTTCCTACCTAAATGTTGAGAAATTTGACCAAGTTTCACAAGTTTCAAAGAGAGCATTCAATTTCTTTTAGATTGTTCTCATTTACGATATGATGCTCAGTATCCTATCTACGACGCCAGTAATATTCTCCAGTGACATACTGGCGCGGGCGGCAAGACGAACATAGTGAGTGAGTAACTAGGGTCGGCGTAAAAAGTGTCTTGGAGTAGAAATAGTATCATTTTTCTGCGTACGACATACAACATCAGCAACTTGTTTGTTAAATTGTTTAAATATTCGTAATACGACATAATAGAGTATTATATTTCTTGAATATCTCAAGATCAAACGCATTCTGGGGACTTCTTTTTACGACACTCCGAGAACAAGAATATACTATATATTCACACGACCGTAGCTGGTTTCCTCGGTGAGGGCTCAAAGAAATTTTCTTTGAAATTTTTTAAAGAAAACTAACCCATTCATGATGTTCGGAGGGTAAACTTAGTCAGTCTGAGGCGTTTCGTGTATGCTAAATGTTTATATTGTTTCATAAACGGGATTTTTTTGTGCACACGCGCTGGTTTTCAATGCTTTCCATTAGTCAGTGAGAGGAGAGGCCTCTGAGAAGGGGAGTCGCGATGTGGTGGGCATTACGGGATTACGGGGTCTAGGCTTAGTTTCGTGCTTTATTGATAAACTTAAGCAGAGAATGAATGTAACTGAAAAAAAAAGAAACTTGACAACTCATGAAAAAGAGAAAGGGGGATCGATTTTGTAGATAATAGAGTCAAAAGTAGAGAAAGAATGAGCAACACAAGTAAAGAAGACAGCAAAGTACATCTCGCAAATGCCAGAAATCGAAATTATAAAAGAAGAGCCAGCACAATTTTCATATTTTCCCTTGGAAGACGTGACCACTTTGCTGTTACCACTGGTCCAGATGGCTTGGCTGTACGGTAGTGATAACCCATATATGGAGAGGTTTTATGGTTGGTAATTGAGGATCCGTAAATACATACACATGTGTTTGTGTTGCAGGTAAATTCAGTCGACTTCTTCTGGGCGGTAAATTTCATTTCCCAAGCTTTCGGGCTGTTAAACGTAGCTAGACTTCAGGAGTGACGAAATGTACAATCGCTCGGGCTTAGAACATCTAAGCCGTATCCTGTCTACCAAAATATCCACGCGCTGCATCGTCAATTGATCCCTGAACAGGACGAATTTTTATAACTATTGTTGTTATGGTGCTGATGTTTATAATTGCGAATAATAACATCGAATAAAAATTTTAAATAAAAATTGGTGTTATAAGTGCAAAAAACAATAGTGAATAATACTTGTGAATAATAATTGTAATTGATAATCGTGAACAAAAATGATAGTGAACAAAAATTGTAAATAATAATTCTGAATCGTAATTGCAAATAATAATGATGAATAATACGCGCGAAAAACAATTGCTAATAGAAATTCTGAATAATGAGAGTGAAGAATAACTGCGTTCTCCCTCAGCACGTGGGGAATGCATGGGGAAATGCGGGGCGGAGAGGAGGCGCGGCAGAGCAGTCCGGCTAGTGTGCACTAGCGCCTTCAGGAGCCCTCTGCTGAGCGCGGGGCAGCAACAGCGGACTGATTACGACTGCGTCGCTACGAACTGGGGACTGCACCACCTGCACCACCTGCACCACCTGCATTGTACCAGAGTGCACCTGTGCGGCCGCCGCCTGCCTGGCTGTGCGGCCTGCCGGTGTGGTTGGTGTCTGTGGGCCGAGAGGAGCTCTGTACTGGCGGGTGTTACTGTGCTGTGTACCCCAGTGTGCCTGTGTAGTGTGTACCTGAGTGTACATGTAGAGTATGTACCAGAGAGCACCTGTGTAGTGTGCACCAGAGTGTACCTGTGTACCCTAGATTACCCGTATAGAGTGTACCAGAGTGTAACTGTGTACAGAGTGTCAGTAGCCAGGTTCATTATGAGGATAGGGATCATGCGAGCATTTCTGGGAACGAATTACCGCAGTTTATTGTCCTTTGATAAATCAAAGAATTACTGCGAAGATGAGGGATATAAGGTAAGCATCCAGGTATTCCACGTTACTGGAAAACTCAGGGCTACAGGTATTTCAAATTAGGCTGGCCAAACCAGAAAATCGAACCTAGGAGCTCGCTGACCAAGGCGCATTGCCGCTACTAGTCTCGATCGACCACACCAGAAAGGAACTTGCCTGCAATTAAAGGTTTAGCCTTGTAGTCACGAGTGGGTGTACGCGCCATGTCACAGAGTGTACCTGTACCCTTGTGTAACTGCGTACCCTTGTGCATCTGTGTACTTATGTACACTAATGTGCCTGTGTACTTGTGTGCGCTAGTGTACCCGTGTACCCTATTAAAGTAGCTTAGGTGCAGAATGAAGCAGCCCTGTCACAGACGTATTTATCGAGTCCTCTCCATCAGAACAGGTACCAGCAGGAGCCATAATGCTGCTGCCAGCAGGAGCCCTAATGCTGCTGCCAGCAGGAGCCCTAATGCTACTGCCAGCAGGAGCCCTAATGCTACTGCCAGCAGGGCCCTAATGCTGCTGCTAGTAGAAATGGCTGCCCTTACCTGCCATATACTGCAGTGACCCGTTATCGACACTTGTGAAATTAATTTCCTCTACACTGAAAGGAAAATTGGGTTATATTTACTTCTTGCCCTAGTTTTCGCTTGTAGCAAATGATATCATCTTTCTGGGTGACCTCTCGACCCAGTGTTGCTACGGCGAGGCAAGACGATCCCCTCCAGCCCTACCCCCTTCCTGACGCCGTGGTACCTCTCTCTCCTCCCCCTGACGCCGTGGTACNACCAAACTGGTGGTCCGCGGACAGGCGCCGTTACGCTGCCCATCAGCGACCGGTACCAGTTCTACGTGTTTGGTCGTGTATCATTTGTTTATGAGTTAGATGCTTCGTCATTATTTATAATATTCATTATATGTGTGTATATATCGTTTCCGTTGTAAATTATACAGGTAGGCGGCTCATACAAAGCAGAATACCGATGCACCACATGTGATAGCTTGAGGAGGAGCCCTGCGGTCTGACGCACCCGTAAAAAAGTCTCGGGTAACAAAAACCAACATTTCGAGCATGACTCGCCACGCTGACTCACGATGACCCGCCCGCTTGTTTCACTGCACTCATACCTGCGTGAACGCAGTATTGGCTGTTCCTCCTGCTGCGGCTGCTGCGGCTGCTGCTGTTCCTTTTAATACGATACTGCTCTTGAGGTGACTTTTATGGCTGCTGTTACAGCTGCAACAGCTGCTGTTTTTGGTGCTGTTAATGAAATTAAAACTACTTCCATTGTTGTTGCAGGTACTGTTACAGTTGTTCTTACAGATGTTTTTGCACAACTGCTAGTACAGTGGTTCTTACAACTGCAGCTGCAGCTACAGTTACGACTGTTATTTACTATTGTTACAGATGCACTTATAGATTTGGTTACAGTTGCTGTTACAACTGTTCATACAGTTGTTATTACGGCTGTAGTTATAGTTGGTGTAATCAATGTTATCACAACTGTTTTTGCATCTGCTGTTAAAGCTTACGTTTTAGTCGCTGTTTGTACAGTTCTTACAACTGCAGTGAAAGCATCTCCTGAAGTTCCTGTTACAGCTGCTAATATAATCTCTCTTACAGTTACTGTTACACCTGCTGCTACGGCAGCTCGAAACTACTGTTGCTGCAGCACCTGCTGCAGATATATTGACAGCAGCAGCTGCACAGCAGCAGCGATTGCTGCAGCTCTTTGAACCTCATCCAAAAAAGAGCGACAGCTGCACCTGTCTCGCTGCAGCTGTTAGAGAAAACTGCAGCTATGTAGATCAAGCGGCAGACCTTTATCTACTTCTGATGTTATATTAACATCAGATGTTCTATCAACATCGGGTATTCTACCAACATCGGATGTTCAACCAACATCGGATATCCTACAAACCTCGGATGTTCTACCAACATCGGATATTCTATCAACATCGAATGTTTTATCAACATCGGATGTTCGACCAACATCTGATGTTCTATCCACATCGGATATTCTACAACATCTGATGTTCTACCAACGTCGGATGCCCTACCAACATTTAAGGTTCTATCAACATCGGATGCCCTACCCACATTTAATGTTCTATCAACATCTGATGCCCTACCAACATCGGATCTACCAGCTTCAGTTGCTTCCGTCTATTCAAGTAGCCTCTCTCAACTTCAGCTGATATTATGAATTGAAGCCTCTGTTCTTCCTGTAAGTCTGGTGCATCAATACAGCACGTTTACTGCATCAATACAGCACGTAAACTCCATCAATATAGCACGTAAACTGCATCAATACAGCACTTAAACTGCATCAATACAGCACTTAAACTGCATCAATACAGCACTTAAACTGCATCAACACAGCACTTAAACTGCATCAATACAGCACGTAAACTCCATCAATACAGCACTTAAACTGCATCAACACAGCACGTAAACTGCATCAATACAGCACGTAAACTCCATCAATACAGCACGTAAACTGCATCAATACAGCACGTAAACTGCATCAGTATAACAAGTATTCTGCATCAGTATAACAAGTATACTGCATCAGCATAACAAGTATACTGCATCAGTATAACAAGTATACTGCATCAGTATAAAAGTATTCTGCATCAGTATAACAAGTATACTGCATGAGTATAACAAGCAAACTGCATCAGTATAGCAAGTATACTGCATCAGTATAACAAGTACACTACATCAGTATAACAAGTATACTGCGTCAGTATAACAAGTATACTGCATGAGTATAACAAGTATACTGCATCAATATAGCAAGCATACTGCATCAGTATAACAAGTATACTACATAAGTATAAGTATACTACATCAGTATAGCAAGTATACTGCATCAGTATAACAAGTATACTGCATCAATGTAGCACGTATACTGCATCAGTACAATAAGTATACTGCATCAATGCAGCACGTATACTGCACCGATGTAACAGGCTTAGCTCACCAACTTCACGTACGTGATTGCTTGCAAATACGTGAGCAATTTTGCGATTTGCTCACGTTTTCCTGTAATTTGAGCGTCCTAACTACAGCTGTTAATACAGAGCTCGTCGAAAGTTTACACCGGGGGCGTGGCAGACACATTTCAAATGTTAGAAGTGTCACCCAAAACATTAATTTTACGAGCTGTAATACGAGAACACTGCTGTAGGTCCTTCTTGCCCGGATGCGTGCTGGTTTAGTATGATAACACTAAGAATGACTATCGAACGAATTTCAATCGCGTTTTCACTTCTTCGTCTAATTTCACTCCAAAGCCTATAATTCGATGGAACTCAATCTATTTTCAAATTGCAATTTGTAGGGGATTAAAAGTAACACCTCATTTGGAACATTTTTTCAAACAAAAGTCATCTGTACAACCGATGCAAAGACCATACATGTTCAACGCTTTTTTTCACATTCAACGTTGAATCTTCTGGAAGGTGGTTGAAACGCTCCATTACGCGTTGATTCACTGCGATGAAACCAACGATGACATTTGAATGAATACAAGCCTTTAAAGTTTTATGTATTTTATGACACTTTGATCATGCAGCAACTAGTCAGACGCGCATCCGGAGTAAACTTTTGGCGAGTACTTTAGGTATTCATTTCTGCATTTTTTTCAACATGAACACCTCTCATTTTATTTAAGATTTTTTTATTTGAGGCTATTACAATGTACTTCTTTATTGATTTGTAATTTTGTGAGCTTTATGCATAATTAACTTATTCGGTAATTTTGATTTTCAGTAATGATAGGCCGCATATTTTCGAATTTTCATTAAAACTGCACTTGCGTGGTGCACGTCATTGTTGCCACCGCTGCTGCTGTTGGTCTCCATGGTGTTCCCGACATCAGCTCACATGCCGTCGTTCTCTGCACATGTTTGAGGGAGATGCACCTGTGAAACTCTAGCGAAGACTTCTGGTGCTCAATTCCTGAATTTCCGGAGCATTGCCATTGGCTTCAGTTTTTGCAAATTTAATTTTCTTATTGTGAATTTTCCTTCCTTGTGATGTTATATTTGTTTGATTAAGGCTGACATATCGTGTGTACATGTCGTAAATGTTTCAGAGCCTCATTTGTTCCTATCAATGAGATTATTTCATCAGCTGTATTTTTCATCAACTGGCTGTTTCACCAATTGACTGTTTCAGGAACTGTCTGTTTCAAATACCTGTTTTATCAACTGCCTCCTTTATCAATTACCGGTTTTATCAAATGCCTGTTTCATCAATTGCATTTTTCATCAGTTACCTATTTCATCAGTTGCCTATTTCTTCAGTTGCCTGTTTCCTCAGTTGCCTGTTTCATCAATTGCCTGTTTCATCAGTTGCCTGTTTCATCAATTGCCTGTTTCATCCATTGTCTGTTTCATCAATTGTCTGTTTCATCAATTGCCTGTTTCATCAATTGCCTGTTTCATCAATTGCCTGTTTCATCAATTGTCTGTTTTATCAATTGCCTGTTTCATCAATTGCCTGTTTCACCAATTGCCTTTTTATCAGTTGCCTGTTTCATCAATAGCCTGTTTTATCAAATTCGGCTAATTCATCGAAGGTGGATCTTTGCTGGAATGAGGTTGTTTCGTCAACTGGGGCTGTGTCATCAACAGTTTTTAACCACCTGCTTTTCATCAACTGAGGTTCATGTTCTGTGCATCATCAGCGGTGCTTCCTCGGCACAGCTTTATCATCGGGATCTGTTTCAACAAAATAGTTGAATTCAAATAAGAAGTCGTAACACTATTATGCTCGAGGCAATCTATTCTCATTCGTTATCTCTTATTTTACAAAACAGTAGAAATGCAATTAATTACCAAGGAAATTTGCTTTTGTATTGAGCTGAATAAAAGAAAATTGACAAACTCACTGACCTGACCGGACCTGATCTCTAGCCTACTGGAACATGGTCTTAATGTGTCTCATTTCGGAATATATTAATTTTCATCTCGATTTGTTTCTTTCTTTCTGACTTCAGAACTAACATCTAGCACCAAAATCATGTATTTCTCATTTTACTGAAGAGCAAAGACAGGGAAGCTGTGGTGTTAGGACGAGGTAGCGCTAAAATTCAGTAATATAAAGTCGTACAACTGAAATCACGTCCATTTTTTTGAAGGATATCTGCTAATCATTTGAGTTTCACACGGCGGGCTTCCGTGTTGTTGCGAATTGATATTGACGCTTGTCGTTGTTACTGTTACTGTATCTCTGACTGTCTTCTCGAATTATGGAACTAAAGAAAAGCCTGTAAGCTTTTTGAGGAGCGTCTCTTCTCGTGTACTTGTCGTTTGCGATAGATTCTGATTTTGTACCACCAGGTCACTCTGGTGGTGACTGGTGATGTATCCAGACATCAACATCACCAGGTCACTCTGGTGGTGACTGGTGATGTATCAAGACATCAATATCACCAGATTATTCTACTGGTAACTGAGGATAAATAAAAACTATTTACTAAGAACTCAAGGTCTATTTATTTTCCCCACTTCTCAAGAGAGTTCATGACAATATACATCTTCCTTATTACCAGCATTGTGTGCAATGATGCATGATTTGTGTATGGTACTTGGTAATGCATTTTGTAAGATATCGCTTGACGAAAATGCATGGTTTGATTCCATCTTTATTAGCGAAGACGAAACATTTAGATAGCTCAGCTGATGTGGGGAGTTGAGATGTTGCAGAAAATAAGATTAGATTTGGGTCAAGATTTGTCGGCACAATTCATCATTCTCAGATTAACACATATGATGAAATAAATCACTTCTTGGAAGTCTGTGGAATTATTTCTGTCAAGTAACTACGCGACCCTGTTCACTAAGACAAGAAAAAATCGTAAATGTTCATTTAATCGCTTCATACTTCACGGCTTCAGATAGTTTCTTTTTCACAAGAAAATACAGAAAACTTAAATCTGAAGAGAAAACTCTTCAGACTTCTCCTCTCCACACCTTTTTTATCAATCACCAATTAAAAAACATTACGCCATCTCTCACTCACTCCTGAGACTCCACCACGATTTCCTTCTCAAGCACATTAGAAGCAGCTTCTCTTAACACCACCAGAACATTCGCTCCCTCAAAAAAACGCACGTATCTCTCACAATTAGTAAGACCAGCAAGATATCACGTGCGTTTCCGTACATCATGTCTGAAGGCTGAACTCGTCTCGACCTCGAAGAAAGAAGCGATTTTCTGTCACCTTCAGCCGCGTTCACACGACGCGAACTGAGGGCTCCGAGAGGCGAATTCTCTCTCACCCCCAAAATAGAGATTCGGTCGGGCCACACGTTTTTATTCAGTCATTGCTTACAAAAAGCGTATATCAAACGTGAATAATACACAACTAATAAAAATACTAACGTGGTTGTATGATGGGACTTTTACAAATCCATGGCAAGAAAAAATGACCTTCATTTTTTACGGAAAGTTTCTCGTAAAAGAAAAAACACTGTGGATTCTGCATTTACCCTGTTTTAAGTTGCATAGAATTCACAAGGCATGCTATTAAAGGTCATATTTGCATGCACATGTCTTCTTTCAAAGTTCTCATCGATCTCAATAGTTACCATGGTAATGTTAGAACTATCGGACCAAATGTAGTATATTTAAAAACAAATTGAATTTATCTCTTTTCACATTTCAATTGAATTTCCATCACAGGATTCAAACAATTTTCACACAAAATACAAATGTAGGACATGAAAGGTCACTCATTTATAAAAAAACTTTCACGAGGGAAACTTACCGCACACTCACGTGGCACATCTAAAAAATCCAAACAAAAGAATACACCAATCTACATTTTTAAGCAGCGGAGTAAACAAATAATTTCATCAATTATTTTAGAAATTTAGCATCAACGGAGTGATGGAAAAGTTAGACTAGAACTGCATGCTAGAGTTTATGTCCAAATTTTTGCCTTCGGCTTTCAGATATTACGTCGAAATGCATAGCTAGGAACAATCGCTTCAAAATGACACATATTACGTTATGAATTTAATGGTACAACCAAATAAAGTTCTTGATTACCTCATGTTCTTCGCGGACAGGGGTTGAAGGGAATGTTCAATTATTAAATGTTCAATAATTGTACTTGTGTTGTCGCATGCTACATGTGCTTGTGTTGCATGCTGGGTTGTGTTGCTCTGATTGTGTTGCTCTGGTTGTGTTGGCCTGACAGTGTTGCTCTGGTTCTGTTTCATGTTGGGTTGTATTACTCTGGTTGTGTTACATGTTGTGTTGCCCTGGTTAAGCGAGTGCTCGAACTTTTATTGTACCTGAATTTTGTGTGTTGCAAAATCACACATGCAAGAACCACACAGGCAAGAACCACATGGGCAAGAACCACACAGGCAAGAACTACACAGGCAAGAACCACACAATCAAGAACCACACTGGCAAGAACCACACAGGCAAGAACCACACAATCAAGAACCACACAATCAAGAACCACACTGGCAAGAACCACACAGGCAAGAACAATTCAGGCAAGAACCACACAGACAAGAACCACACAGGCAAGAGCCCCGCAG
>VOMN01080222.1:0-11000 GCA_014899125.1 Orchestia grillus
AGTATCACCGATTGTAACATATTGTTTACGATCAGTTAGGTACAATCTAATATTGAATGACAGCAATTATTATTGAATATTGGCTGCCATTTATTTAATATTAGCCACCATTCACCAAATACTGGCTGCCATGATTTAATCCCTGGTAGCCTTTCTAAATTTTTCTAAAATATATTTGTACATAACTGTTAATCATTACCATGATTTTGAGTTCAATTTTAAACACAAGTCTTTAGAGTACTGGGATGACCAAACATAAATTGGCATAGAAATTTTCATCTTCCACTTATTGTTATTAGTTCAATTTTCACAATAAATAATTCATGAAAAGATGTTTTGAATACTTACCAAGACACAGCGGCAACACTTGCTGCAAACGGTCAAACTCTCAATGAGCTGCCCCTTGGTGGCTCACTGGAGATGTTCTTTGAGGTGTGAGAGGCACAGGAGCGCTGAATGACGGGCTGGCAATGCAAGACACTTTATGACAATGCAGAGGCTGCAAAACGACAACCTGTCTGGACTCATCAGCTACACCCAGAGAAAAAGAAAATTAGCGTTCAATTTTATTCTTAATCCATTAATTAATGCATACCCTCACTGTCATATACAGCTGATGATAATATTAAAACAAAAATAGTAGAAATAGGAGAAAATAATAATGGATGTCATTAATTACACAGTGTCCCTATACTTCTTTACTGAAATCCTTTTTACATGAAAAACAAAAGTGATGTACAGAATAAGGCTAATTTATCATTTCATTCAGATTTTTTGTATCTTGTGACTTCCAGTCCTATTCATCACAGAATTTCATTTATTTTAGTGATAGGCTTCAAGTTTTTTCCTTTAAATATTATTTCAGATACAAATGAACTACTAGCCACGTATCTTGTAAAAATAACAAAAATTTATGAAGGAATAAACTTTATGCATTAATGGGTTGACACTAGAATGACAGCTGGAGAATACCCTCCTCTTTAACAATTGATGTCATATATGAATTGGCATAAAATATTTCCTACAATTTCTAAAATAGGGGAATTTACCCTAGATTCAAGATTAAAGCTGATGTCCACATTAATAACCCAAAGCTAAACACTCTGTGATTATAACAGGAGTAGAAATTGGTATAAAAAATGGCATCACGGTTGTGTTTTGTCAACACTCGACTGCAATACACCATAGAGCAAGACTGCTGCACCAACAACACTCTTGTATAAGACGCTTGTTAATGGAGTGAAAAGTATGAAGCGTCATGAGTAGTTGAGCACACTAATACAGGAGAATGGTTGCACCATGAATGGTGGGAGGAAAACAGGTAAGTGACTCTTAGACTGCAACTTTCCCTGCAGGTGATACAATTTTCCTGATAGATGGTATAACTTTCCCCACAGATGGAATAACTTTCCCCACAGATGGAATAACTTTCCCCACAGGTGGTATAACTTTCCCCACAGGTAGTATAACTTTCACACAGGTGGTATAACTTTCACACAGGTGGTATAACTTTCCCCACAGGTGATATAACTTTCCCCACAGGTGGTATAACTTTCCCCATAGGTGGTATAACTTTCCCCACAGGATGTAAAACTTTCCCCACAGGTGGTATAACTTTCCCCACAGGTGGTATAATTTTCCCCGCAGGTGGTATAACTTTCCCCGCAGGTGGTATAACTTTCCCCACAGGTAGTATAACTATCCCCAGAGGTGGTACAACCTCCCCCACGGATGGTACAACATTCTCCACAGGTGGTACAACATTCTCCACAGGTGGTACAACATTCTCCACAGGTGGTACAACTGGTATTCTAACTGGGCAAATAGGTACAAATTTCTCAGTTGGCATGATTTTCTCTCATTTCAAGTTTCAGTTAAAATTTCAAGTTTCAGTTAAATTTCAAGTTTCAGTTAAATTTCAAGTTTCAGTTAAATTTCAAGTTTAGGTTTAAGTTTAGGTTTAAGTTTAGTTTTCAAGTTTAGGTTTAAGTTCAATTTTCAAGTTTAGGTTTAAGTTCAATTTTCAAGTTTTGGTTTAAGTTTAAATTTCAATTTCAGGTTTAAGTTTAAATTTCAATTTTATGTTTAAGTTTAAATTTCAATTTTAGGTTTAAGTTTAAATATCAATTTTATGTTTAAGTTTAAATTTCAATTTTAGGTTTAGGTTTAAATTTCAATTTTAGGTTTAACTTTAAATTTCAATTTTAGGTTTAAGTTTAAATTTCAATTTTAGGTTCAAATTTAAATTTTAGGTTTAAGTTTAAATTTTAGGTTTAAGTTTAAATCTTAGGTTTAAGTTTAAATTTTAGGTTTAAGTTTAAATTTTAGGTTTGAGTTAAAATTTTAGGTTTTTGTTAAAATTTCAAGCTCCAGTTGAAATTTCAAGTTCCAATTAAAATTTCAAGTTCTGGTAAAAATTTCAAGTTTTGGTTAAAATTTCAAGTTTTGGTTAAAATTTCAAGTTTCGGTTAAAATTTCAAGTTTTGGTTAAAATTTCAAGTTTCAGTTAAAATTTCAAGTTTTAGTATGAATTTCAAGTTTGAGTATAAATTCCAAGTTTTAGTAAAAATTTCAAGTTTTAGTAAAAATTTCAAGTTTTAGCATAAATTTCAAATTTCAGTTAAAAAAAATTTACATTCTCAATAGTACTTCAGTGTTTGAACACTTTTCTTGGAGGAATCTAGCATGAAGCTTTCAATATCCTGAAAGAAGAAAATATTTCAGCTGGAGCCAAATGAGAGCACACCTACAACAGCCCTGGCTTGCTATGCATTGAAAATCCAGTTTTTAAAAAGTGTTACTGGACAAAAAAAAAATACCTACCAATGCTCACTGAATTAGCTTTGAGATCAAACATACGAAATTAAAAATAAAAAAATATCAAAAATATTAACTACTATTCTTGTTTATAGAATATGATACCAGATGATCAAGATGCAGCCAAATATACACTAAATAAAAAAATACATGCAAAAAAGCTAAATAATATAAAAAATTGTGGAAGCATAAAACTGTTGAAATAATACCTAAAATTACATCCCAGAGTCTTGCACACTGGGCTGATGACTGGCATTTGTATCAAAGCCTTCATTTTAGTTAATATTAACATCAAGTTGGCATTCATCTAGCACAGGGCATTCTATTCATTTTAGGACCTTCACTTCAATATCATTGGAGAGGATTTTTTTTCTCGGTTGCATTAACAAATTTTTAAATATATTAAGACATAGAAAATATATATGGAAAGATATTCAAAGCATTTCCATACAAAGAGAAATTTATGAGGCTGGTGAATGTTTACTCTACAGTGGACAACTGCACAGAACATCCTGTTCATCATTGTACAATGATTAGCCATCATTCTAGTGTCTTAGGTTGAAAATTATTTTTCTGAGGATAAAAACTCATTTTCAAAAAGTTTTGATACATAGCAAAACCTAAATTGATAAATATTCAAACTATTCACATACTAATATATTGATATTTTCCACAATGCACAGAAATTTGAGCCACTTTTTTAAATGTTTATATCCTATTGCAGTGAGCCAAATGTACAAAACATACCTTTCCTAACCCAATCTTTTCTAATGATGTAACCTTAGCTAAATCCTAATCTAACCCTAACATCATGACTGGAAAAAAGCAAAGGAGCAAATGACAGATTGTACCAAATAAACTTATTTTTCATTATTTTATATTATTCTAACCCTCTTAAAAATAGATTTTACTCAGAAAAACCCTATCCAGTGACATTAAAATGAAGACTATACAATAAATAGGACACTTTGGGCAGTTGGCTGCAGAAGAGTAAATATTAACCATTAGGCCAGATCTATGGAAACTGGTACATTTTCACAAGTTCTACTAATTGGGATTTGACATTTTTTTAGCCAAATCTTTTAAAGAAACCTATCTTAACCACCCTAACTTACACTAACAAAATGGGAGAAAGCAGAAGAGCAAATGCACATTGTATGATATAAGCTAATCTTTATCTGTGTTTCTAACTTGTTGAACTTTCCAAAATAAATGTTTGCAATTCAGACAAAACAATGCAATGATACTAAAATAAAAGGCTGCACAATGAATAGAATGCCCTACACACGATGCCGACATAAACTAAATATTATCATTAATTTTCTACATTGTGCTTTCATTCATTCAATGCCTAGAATGAAATTGCATTTTCTCATTATAGTTATAATGGTAACAATTGCACAATTGTATAATCACTTATAGAAGTTGTTAAATAACTTGAAATATTTTGTCACTCATGAAGATATGTATTATACTTTGGATTAATGCAAACTTGAAAGTTTCAATAATTTTTCTAGAACTTGTCTATAACTTGTCACTGAAATTGTAGCTTTAGAACGATGAATACAAAGGCTCTTGGAATGTTAACATTAGGTCATTACTTGTTATTAAAATAAAGTTTACCTCAAACTCAAGTTATAAGGTTCAAAATTTGTTTGAGCTATGAAATTTACGGTAGTATCACCAATCAAGGATAATCTTTCAATTTTTGTAGATAACAACAGTAAGAGCCACAAAGGTAATTGAACTCCGCGGTCATCCGCACTATTCAGCGGATTCACTTTTCTTGCTGAGATTTATAACATTGGGGCTCCGACGAGTAAATACTTTTACCCTAAGATGCGTATCGATTAAAACAAGTTTTATATAACGTTCGAGCCTTTAAGGGGTTATTTTATATCATTCTCCAAAACTGCTAAAACAATATTTAACAAGTTGTAAGAAAAATTCATGTCCCTGTATAAAAACGTATGCGTTTATTAGTTGAAAATCCTATTATTCATGGCTAAATCAAAAGCCATATTCGATTTTTTCGCGAAATGAGTTGACGGCGACTCGTATAACCCTGCCAATCACACTCAAATCAATCATTCTGTTCAATATAATCAGGTTTTACTTGAATAAGGATTTATTTTCATATCTATTACGAAAAGAAAAAAATGAACAAGGAATAAAATTGTAACAAATAACAGATTTGAGAGACTACCATATTGTACCAATCATTTCATAAGAGGCTCTACATAAAAACTTGTTTTCAAAAACAAGGTAAGTCATAATTTTGACACATAAGATTAGGATCCAACTTGCCACCTACTAAACATACTATATGAGAGACGCTTGCATAATAATATGCAAAATATTTTATTCTAACATGATGCTCACATTACCTTGCTTTGAGTAATTTTATAGCTTAAATCAACGAGTTAATGAAACATTTGCGGGCAACACCAGACTCCCGCAACAGCCATCAGAGTAACTCCAGGCCCCTGAGACACGACCAGCGTCCCTCGCTGCCAGGAGGCACGCGGATACGACACAGGACCTCGCCCCACGCCGCACCGCCCCAGCATGTCAGAACTCCAGATGACTGCGCTCACTAACGCCTCTAACATAGGAACTGTGGGAGTACACTCGTAGGTAACAGTAGTGCAGTGACTCAGACTGCGTCGTCCCGAAAGAGGAGGGACCCTCGAGTAACGACCATAGAGCACGGGGAACCTAAGCATATGGTGTATTCCAACACTGGATCTCAATAGAAACAGCAAATGGAGAAGATGGAAAAAAGATAAAAAAAGGCAGCAGAAAAAGTAAGGAACGGAAGAAGCATCGCGCAGTTCGGCGTGTAGCGTGACGCGTCAAAACTTACGCGTTTCAGCGACGAGCTCCAGATGATGGACACAAAATGAGAGCAAATCTCAAAGTCACTTGCGCTCAGAGCACCTCGTCTAATTCAAGCGAGACATTTCCGAGTTTTTATAGATATAAGGCGCTGAAGATAACGAGACATGCGCGCCTCGTCAGGGGACTTGACAGGTCTGTCAGTACAGAAGATAATGGAACTTGTGCACCAACTTAGGGTGGATCTATAGGGCTGCGTGGAGCAGTGGACAGCGCAGCACGTTAAGTAAGGAGCGCCCAGGCTCCATTTCCACCGTGCGACGTCTTGATTTTCAAGGAGTGCTTCCCTTGGGGAAGGAAGCTTGAGCCCCACATTCCCCACTGCACTCACGCGTCTCTCAGCACTTAGGAGGAATTTAAAAACCACTCTGTGAGACTGCATCACAACTGTGTTCGAATGACGTTCTTTTCACATCGACTTGCCAGCGTCGAGGCAATCCACACGGGCGCTAAGGGCTGGACGAGCTCACTTCCAGACCCCAGGACGACACAAGTGGGGAGGGAAGGAGAGAAAAAGGGAAAGACACGAGTACTTTGAATTTTTATTTTAGTTTTCAATTACAGAACTTCACAAGGATACTTCCCCAGCTACAAATGGAACTGGGACGCACATAGCAATAGTAAGTAAATTATTTCCGGTGTGTCATGAGTATGAAGTAGTAGTAATAGTAGTAGCAGGAGTAGTAAACCATTGATAAAGGCGTACCAGGAGACAACGGCGCGCTCCTTCCACTAGCGATAATGTATAAATTTACACGAATTGGCCTAGCGTAGTAAAGTCAACAAATAATTCACATCTGGAAACAGTTTCTTCTTCAACATAATTCAAAACGATTAAAATAATTTCATCCACGGAACAGAAGATATGATCCAATACGCAACAAAATTATGACACCTGCAGGCGCTGGTACCTAGACCTCTATGCACGCCTCTCACTACCCGGCCCTGCAGCTTCTTCTTTGAACCTCCTCAGAGATGCTACGAAATCCCCAACTTTTACTTCCCCACATGGTAGTAGCGTAGTACAGCAGTACCCCGGGGCCTGGACCCACCAACACCCCTGAACTAGCGCGAAACTCGCCACGTGAACAATAATTTAGCGCAAAATTAGTTTCCAGCCACGATTGAGTTTTGACTCACGATCAAGAGTCGCCTAAATCGTAACTGGAGACGAATATTCTGACAAATTCTTTTCCCTTGGCGAGATTCTGTTAAGCGAAAGGATGTAAGAAGGGGACAGGAACCCCACGTCCTCACGGGATCCCTGCACGTCGTATGCCAGGCTTCTGGCCAGTGACTCATCCCTCGGTCAGCAGCTCCTGACCTGCAGAGTGCGCACCCCCAGTGTCACGTGATGCCCTTCCACTACGATGCACACGCCCCGCTTTCGACGTCACGTGCTATTTTCTCGTGAGTTCATTTGTGTTGTTTGCTTGTGTATAACTGATGTCATTTGAATGGTCATCCTGCGACCCTGTGGTCAGCAGGGAAAGGGTCGAGGGCGCCTCCGAGTGGTGTTCGGCCCCGCAATGGGTGGGAGCCGCAGGAATAACGGCCCCAGACGCAGGGCACACTGGCCACTTCCTCGCCGTACCTGCACACCAGGGAACTCTCTTCACCCTCCCCTATTTCCCACCCAACCCCACATGGGAAACAGAGCTGAGAGGCAGAAATCCACAACAGATTCTCAGAGCCCGAAGTGCTACAGGTCGTCTAAGTAGAGCGGTGGGAGCGCCACGTCCCCTCGAGCTGCTACCATCGAACGCCATCATCTCACCTTTCTCGAGAGGAGCTCAGGAATCCTACCTCTCCCTGAAAATCGGCTAAGCCCCCATGAATTCCCTCATTTTGTTCGCGTGTGAAGATTTCGAGACAAGTTAGAAGCAAGCGTAGCTAAGGGGCCCCACCACACATGCCTAGTCCCAAGCCTCACGCGCGGGGGAGGAGGGGGAGGCCCTAGATGCCCGGCCTGACGACGGGCCCATCGAGCGTTATCTGGGTGAGGACCTCATCGAGGAGCTGCAGGGCGCGGTGGAGGTGGACCTCGACCCAGCAGGGCGTCATCTTGATGTTGGGGCGGGGGTAGTCGGGGCCCCAGCCCTTCACGAAGCTCAGTCGTAAGATGCACAGCCGCCGTAGGTCGTCCACGCCGATGCCGGCAGCAGCCGTGATGTCTGAAAATACGGGCATGTTTCAAAATACGGGGACGTCTCAAAATACGGGCATGTTTCAAAATACGGGGGTCCCTGAAATACGGGGATGTCTGAAACACGGGGATGCCTGAAATACGGGGATGTCTCAAAATACGGGGATGTCTCAAAATACGGGCTTGTCTCAAAATACGGGGATGTTTGAAAATAAGACAGCGGCTTAAGGCACAACTGAGGTGTGGCAGGGACGGGACGGATGGCTGGGGGGTCTGTCCACAGCAGCGGCACGCCGTAGCGGCAACCCCCTCACCCGTGTCAGGTTGAGCTCGAACACTTCGTTATGGAATAACGACTTCACGCGCCAGTGGCACGGGTATTCCAATAATTTCTCGTGGCAAGCACACGCAAGGCGGCCGCTGGTATTCGCCCAACGCTAAATGTCGCACTAATAATTCGGGAGTTTATGGACGGGTTTTTACGCAACTAGGAGCGGCACGAACACGAAATGGAGTGAGAATGTTGACGTTGATACAAAATTTGCCACGTTTCAAATATACCAAGGGTCATAAGTGCATGTTTAACGTTTTATCAGCAATAACGCGGAGTAATGGCAGCTATTAATTACATACCAGTGGACGCGCAATGCCCACAATGGCGGGACAAGTGACGTTCAAGTCTCAAGACGCCCTCTTATTGACGGTAACTCTGACNGACCCGGGAATTGCCTCCTGTCTAAATCCTTAAGCGCGTCACACACGGACGGACGGACCAAGCAAGCAACAACTGTGTGTTGGTACGCGGTGGAGTTGGCTACACACCTCAAGGGACGCTGCAGCGCAGGGACGAGTATGGTTAAGAATGAGACTTTTATTCGACGCCCCTCACTTTCTCGTTGATAACAAAATTGAAGAGAATCCTATCCGATGTCCTGCACTATTTAACGCTCAGCCTATGCTCGGAACAGGTCCTAACCCAAACTGTACCCATGAGTAACAAAGGAGTAGTAGTAGTGGTAATAGTAGCAGCAGTACTGGCGGTAATAGTAGCAGCAGTAGTAGTGGTAATAGTAGTAGCACTAGTATAGATTTTTCCTAGCGCTCCAGTGGGTCGGACTAGTCGCCTGTACGTCTCTTGTATTGAGAAAGTAGTCTACCGTTAACACACATCACTAGAGGAAATTTATTCACAAGTAATGCAGGAGGAGGCGAGACAGGGCAGTGTCCAGGGAGCCTGACCTGAGTCGGGGGGGAGGGAGGAGGCTCCCTCCGAGGCGAGTGGGTGGCCTGCCACAGCGGCGGCCTGGGCGGCGGCGGCGGCTTGGGCGGCGGCGGCGTGGGTCAGGAGCTGCTGCTGGCACAGGCGCAGGTCGAACACCTGCCAACAGGTCACGTTATCGTCTATACATTAATACGACGCTTGTAACTCTCTATGCAAGTATCTATGTGGGTCACACCTTTCATCAATAAATACAAAGACCATTGCGGTATCTATGCCATAGCTTGATCATAATCTTCCACTCTAATAAAGATCTAAGCGCGAATTATTCGCGGGTCCTGCCAGCTAGTGGACGGCAGCACTCGACATCAGTCCACAGTGAACACAAGTGGACTTCCAAGACGAACCTAGCGAGGGTTCCAGTCTCCACAGCTGTGGAGGTGAGGGCATGACGCACCGCCAAGTCAATAAGGTACACATTGGAGGCCACGTACCTTGATGTGGCCCTGGGGGTATATCTTGTGGACGACGTCCCCTGCAGCCCGGCCAGCCTCCCTGTCGAGGTACAGGCTCCTCACGAAGACGCTATGGTCGCTGAGGCACCTCAGCCACACGTCGCCCTCCCCCTGCAGGCTCAGCTGCACCCCCTTGCCGATGTGAAGCCTGCAACACAAAGGGCATCCCTGGGTCACACTTCTGCTTCACCCCATACACTCGCCATTATTTTGGTGATGAGATGATTAGACCAGATAATTAGTTAGCTTAAAGCTCCCTATCGACATGAACCGGGATCTAAAGAGAGCGAAGACCAGGGACCATTCAGTCTGGACCCAAGGAAACGCGGAATCTATGTGCAAGTGTGTTCACACTTAAGATTTCCAGTGCATCAAAACAGCAGGTTATGAAAAAAGAGGATGGAAAAGTGAAAAATAATCAGTAAAGAAGGCATGAGAATGGAAAGAAGCAAAGTGAGCAAAGATAGAAGTCCCGCAGGGCTAGCTAAAGCTAAGGTAACCTAACGGTGCCCCCCTGGAGACACTAGTGATAAGACTGCATTTAGCTGTGCACAAAACACTAGATGCAGTCTTATGTATACAATAAGACTGCATTTAGCTGTGCACAAAACACTAGATGCAGTCTTATGTATGCAATAAGACTGCAGTTAGCTGAGCACGCAACACTAGCAGCAGCAATAATGCTGCCCCCAGCTACTCGTGAGGCACCAGCAGCATCCTCACTAAACTAAACCATTAGGTCCTCCGGGCAGTGAAGGGTTCACCATGCCGCGCCTCAACTAGGACGGGACCTCAGCAGACGCACAGCTGCAGTGCCGCCAGACGTCCCCTGGGGACAGCGCCGCCTGCACCAAGGCGACCAACTGCAGCCTGCGCTGGCCCAGACGAGCAGAGCTGTCTCACCACACTCAGTGGAGCGCCTCCAAATGGGAAAACGTCACGGCCTTCTCAACGCATGCAAACGCTATTTGAAGCGTTACGAAATCCTTCTGGTCCCCATTATGGGGCCGAGTCAAAGATTTTCCCACGAAACAAAGGGGAGATCGTCCCGTTTAGCGAGAACGTCTCTGACAATGAAACCCCGAGCACCTTCACCTCGTCTTTTCTGGACTCGATATCGCGCAGCCCTACCGCAGAATGGTGGGTGTGGAGATAGGGCAGCCAGAAGGGCACCGGCAGCTACCAAGTGTCATCAAATTAGAGCGATACAACACGAAGTTAGAGCGGTGCAGCACTCAGTTAGAGCGGTGCAGCCCTCAGTTAAAGCGGTGCAGCACTCAGTTAGAGCGGCGCAGCACTCAAATAGAGCGGTACAGCACTCAGTTAGAGCGATAGAACACTCAGTTAGAGCGGTGCAGCACTCAGTTAGAGCGATACAGCACTCAGTTAGAGCGATACAGCACTC
>VOMN01080225.1:0-60978 GCA_014899125.1 Orchestia grillus
TATAATTCAAATATAAAATAAATTTTTCTGATGATCATAAATTTTTTATTTCATTCCCAAATCAGAAACTTACCGCGCTCCACCATGTATCTCTCGTAGCCACTTTGCATCGTTCCATTTTCATGCTTTCTTTGATTATTTTTTATCTTTTCTTTCTCTTCCTCTTCCTCTTAACTTGCTGTTTTTATGTGGATGGAATCTTGTGTGGGAACACACCTGTGCTTAGATTCCACGTTTTCAAATGCCCACACTAAATGGTTCCTTCTTCTCTTCACTCTCTTTGGATCACATTTCTTGGAGTAAAGATGTTTAAACTAACTAATAATAATTATGACAATTCAGTTTGTTCCAGTAATACAACCCCATGTCTTGTTCCAGTAATACAACCCCATGCCTTGTTCCAGTAGTACAACACTATGCCTTGTTCCAGTAGTACAACACTATGCCTTATTCCAGTAGTACAACACTATGCCTTGTCCCAGTAATACAACACTATGCCTTGTTCCAGTAATACAACACTATNGTTTCAGTAATACAACCCGATGTCTTGTTTCAGTAATACAACCCCTTGTCTTGTTCCAGTAATACAACACTATGTCTTGTTCCAGTAATACAACACTATGCCTTGTTCCAGTAATACAATACTATGCCTTGTTTCAGTACGTAAGAGGGTTCATGGTAGTAATAAATTTACCAAAAATAGGGAGCCCTGACTATGTAATTTCCCGAGAACTCTCTTGCAGTGGCGAGTTAAATGTTCTTGATTTCATGGCTATTTCTTTAGAGTAAGTTACATTTGGAAAGTAATTGTAAACATTGATCACAATGGGCCTTAGAAAAATCAGTTTTAAGTTTCTGCTATTGTTGTCTTACCCCTCCAGGAACATGGAAATGACAATAGGGTTAAGTTGGTTTATCGTATGCTACGGGGACTAGCGTCTCCAGGGGACACTGTTAGATTACCTCAGCTATAGATAAGCCTTCGGGACTTCTACCTTTCATGCCCACTTGCTTCTTTCTATTTTCACACTTTCACTATCTGTTGTTTGTCTTTTCTTTCTCTTGATTCATAACTTGCTATTCTTATGCGAAGTGATTCCTGTCTGGGAACACGTCTTATATATAAATTCCCCATTCTCCTGTAGTCCGTAGTATTTGTCCCTTCTCTTTGCTCTGTTAAACACGTTTTTTGTGGACAGAAAGCTTTCACAAGTTATCTAATCTATGGTAGTCTGTGTAATCATGGAGTGACATTCAAAATATCAACCATTTGCTTGAAGCGATGACTCTAAATTATTTAGAAAATACCTGTTGTCTCAAGTTACTTGAAGTTGCATTGACATAATTTTGCATTGGTATCATTGACATTAGTTGCATTGACGTAAGCTGCTTTGACGTCTGTGGCTAAGACGTGGAGGTGAGTTCCTTTAGAATAAGTTGCCTCGACATGAAATGCATCAACAAAAGTTACATTGCCAGTCTCATTACAAAAGTTCTAGTGCCACAAGTCACCCAATATCGCACATCTCCAGTTGACGCTGTTGTGTTCAGGTGCTGAGCTCAATGCTGCACGAGGAGAGCAGCCCTGACAGCACGATGGTGTACAAGGCCAATTTGGTGTCGCTGCTGCTGCTGCTCGAACTCCCAGCGCAGTCCAAGCCTCTGCAGCCACTGCCTCTGTTTTGCTCTCGCCGACCTGGTTTGTATTCACTTTTGTGCCAGTGATCCCATTATTTTATGACATTGCTCTCTAAACCAACATGCGCACAAGGCTATGCGTCCCGTCAGCTCCGGGCGGTGGTGTAGAACGTCTTTCACGGAAGGTCGCTTGATGTTGGCCACGTCGGTTTCAGTGGTAAATTATGCCGAGGTACAATTATGTGAGACGTTTCTAGCTCTTATGCAAGTTTTCAGCTGAACTTCATCAATTTTGGTCAACCAAGCCATTCGATTGATCATATCTGATGACCAATCGTGTCTTTCTCATGATTTTTAAGATTATATTGTCTCCCTAACAAAATTTGTGAAATGATTTCTGTATATTCCAAGTTTCGGCCATATCTTTACGAAACACCATTTTAATGTTTTCAAGTGATTCGGAGGCGGAATGTACAGGTTGTGCTCAAATACTGAGTTTACTTGTAGTTTCATTGCAATCATTATCATTGGGCGTAGTAATAACATCGTATGAATAAAATATTCTGGAAAGAAATCGAGTCAAGTTCAAGGCAAAATTTTTTATTATGTACTACAGAGTTCAATGACAGCATCAACAGCCAACCCAAAGCCATTCCATTAGTGACTAGCTAATATTTACATTGTTGATCAGCCCTTCCGCGCTAATTTTTATTATCAATTTCGAAGCATTTTATTTAGTTTTCTGTGGTATATATATATATATATATATCATATATATATATATATATGTATTAGGTATATTTACATCAATCAGTTATGTCATTGCTCGCTCTGTCTCCTGGGATGTGGTGTCGCATTCGGCTGCTGGACTGAACAAACGGGGAAATTTGCTGAGATATATCCCAATTTGCTCAATATGGATAATATACCACCACCCTAATTCTTTCGTAAATTAGAGCGTGTATGTTTTTTCTGACTCTATTTTATTTTGCATGTTTGCAGAGGCTAAAGCTCCTTTTGAACGAAGGCGCAGACCTCACAAAGAAACCAAGTCTTCATTACGCAAAGCAAGAAAGAAAGAGAAGGAAAGAGCGTCGGCCAAACTTTCAAAGAAGCATCAGAAGAGCAAGTACGAGGAAGTCATACAACAAACTCTGTACGGGGATGAGGTGGAGGAAAAACAAATGGAAGAAAGTGAGAAGAACGCTGATGACAGCGTTTTAGGCGAGCAGAACGATTCTCAAGTTGATGTTCTGGATGAAGACGAAGTGCAGAAGAAGAAGGACGACGAAGAGTTCAAGTCTGCTCAAAAAGTAAAGAAACCTAGAAAACCTCGAGACAGAGGACTAGAAGGCATCGTCGACGATACTCCAGAAGAATTTGTTGATCCCAACTACGAACCTATTGGTGAACGCAAGAAGTTCAAAACCTCTAAGAGTGACAAGGTGCTGCCTTTCGAAATCGACGAGAATATGAGTCTGAAAGACCTCATTGATGGAATGTCAGACGGTGAGTATGACGATGAAGAAGAAGATGAAGAAGGAGGACCTGTGTTTGTGTACAACTACGATCGGGGTCGGCAGTACCTCACTAAAATCTGGGAGACAGTCATGAGCTACACGCTCAACGAGGAGCTCTACAAGCGCTGCCTCGTCTTCATCCCTGAGAAAGTCATGAAGCATTTGCTCGACCCCATCAAGCTGACTGATTTCTTCATAACCAGCTATAATATGGGTGAGTCGCTCAGTGCTCAATCCAGCAATCTAGTTACCGTACATATTTTTATCTACTTTAGGCACCATCAACTGCGTATGGTAAATACGCTGTGGACTAGAACACAAAAATATGTTATAGTTAAAAAAGGGAGTAAGCAACACTGTGGCGCAGTACAGGTGTGCCAAAACCGTTTGGTGTTGGTACTACATGGAAGTACCTTTCAGGCACCGTTTTAATTATTAAAGGAATTATTGCGGAAGCATCATGCTAATGTTAACGCTCTATGGCTGGACTGTTTGGTACGCTGGTCACTATTACGCAAGAATGACGAAATTTGATTCGCGTTTTATAAATTTTTCCAATGGAAGGCTCTAAGTAATTTTGCATGTATATAATCTTATACATTTTCTTATTAGCATTTCTGGTAAATTTTTCTTGGTTTTGGTTAGGTGCATTGCAACTAATCTGCGTAAATCGAGTCGATATAAAAATTTTAATTCTTCAGTCTCGTATTCAATAATTGGGGATAACAGTTCCAAGTAATTATTTTGATAATACGAAAGGTTCTATGCAATTGGTGAGACGTAAAGAAATTGTCAGTGTTTAGAGTGCAAGGACTATTTGAGGGCATGTCATTATCGGTTCATTACATATTCGAATCATTTATGTCAGTATTGTTTTATTTCAGATAATTCATTTAAATTAAGATATTAACCCAAGATATCAAGAAGCATGCAGTCTCAGTTGCTTTAATTGCAACTATGGCAGTTTTAGGAGTTGTGAAGTCATGTCAGGCCATCTTACATCTACCTACAGGGTCTTGAGATTAATGCTACTGGGTACATTGATGTTCTAAAAACTGTTGTTAGGTTAGGTTGGGTTGGGTGAGGTGAGGTATGGTGAGGTGAGCTTAGCTTAGGTTAACTTTGCTTAGGTTAGCTTAGCTTTGCTTAGGTTAATTAGCTTAGGTTAGTTAGCTTAGGTTAGGTTAGTTAGCTTAGGTTAGTTAGGTTAGGTTTGGTTAGGTTCGGTTAGGTTCGGTTTGTTTAGGATAGGTTTGGTTAGGTTAGGCTGGGTTGGGTTGGGTTCTCTGGATAGATAAAGTAGCCAATGGAAGGCCAGACGTCCTTCAACAAGACTCGGCATTTCCTCTCAGAGCCCTAGTAATCCAAGATTGGTTGGAGGAGTTTTACGATCATGTGACCCCCAATTTATGACCCCGAATTCGCCAGATTTCAATTTTATAGATTACTACGTGTGTAGTGTTGTGTAATGGGAGCCTGATCGACATCCTCCTAGTGTCATAGCTCCACTAAAGGCCGTCCTTGTCGAGGTGTTGTCCAAAATGGATAAAGACCATTTAATTTTCAGTTTGTCAACAGTTTTGGACCCGCATAGAAGCAGCCAGAGAAGCCAAAGGGGGCTTCAGAGAATAATTTGATAAAGAAGTATCGTCAAGGATATTCTTACCAATTTGATTTAAATATATACATTTTTTGCTAGAATATTGTTTGTTGAGCATATTATAAATGTCTTTAAATACCCCTCGCACCCTGTATTATTTGTAGATGCGTTCTCAGTGTATTCGATGCTGTGGCAGATTCTTCCTCGAACCTGATTGTTTTGCTTGTCCCTCATGTTATTATTATTTTTTACAGGCGGCGGAGTCAGTCTGATGGCCATGCACGGGGTGTTCTTGCTGATGAACAAATACAATCTGTGAGTATCATGGCGAATTTTTGTACGACTTTGTGTGTGTTTCTTATGCTTTTGTCCATTTCATGGAAACCTGTGGTAAATGGAGCACATTACTAACCCAAATCACAGTGTGGGTTCCTGTACACTGTAAAAGTACTTCTGAAATTTTGTGAGACTTAATAACACAACCGCCTCTCGACATTTTTATTATTATTTTTTTTTTGCGGTAGAGCCCTTGAAAATCAATCTCTGTCACTGTTTTACTTTTGTTCCAGTACTGTGGCGATTTTTACTGGTCACATTTAAATTCCTTGGGAGAGAAAACCAAGTGCGAGACCAGGCCTTGATCGGCCTTGAGTCTAAGGTAGCTTAGCTTACTTTTGAGTCTGGCGCACACTTGATTATTTATACTCATGTCCATCATTTTAGTGGTTCTCTTATTACATTCATATTTCGGTTTATCAATACCATGTAGTATTTTGCCTTTTATTGTATCATATTGTAAGAAGATCTAGTTCATTTATTTGAGCTAAAACTTTAGCCATTGCATCACCTAAGATTTGCCTTCTCCATTAATTCGAATAACGCTTGTCCTCCTCCAAACGGCATGTCTCACACTTTTAAACCTTGTTCTTTCTGACGCACTTTTCTAGTATCTTATCATTTGATGTATTCTTGTCTTTATGTTCTCCGCATCAAAGAAGGCAGCCGGAAAACATTCTTGTAGACAACAAAAAATTTATTGGTTTCTCAGCGTTTTATCCTCCGTCGTCCTCAGTTCCCCTCTACTTTTTCTTCCTCACCCATTCAGCTCTCCTCTACTTTTTCTTCCTCATCCTCTGTTCTCTACTTTTTCTTCTTCACTCCTCAGGTTTTCTCCACCAAGCTAGGCCGTGCAGATACGCATTTGCCCACCCTCACGATTCTCGGTTTCAAATTTGTGTTCAAACGTAAATCGCTGCACTAGCAAATTTCCTAATTCATCCCGAACAACTTTAAAGGGAGATAGTAAAATTCAGAACCCTGCATTTTTTTATGATTTTCAAGCATGAACCGAAGGGGTTTACCAAGTGTATCACGGCTATGTTTTCGTAGCGTGTCAATTCCACGTCCCGGAATTCAAGAGACTGTGAATACTCGAATACTCGTGTGTAGATTGCGACTGGTCCACAGCATTTATACGTATGAAGTACAGCTGGACAACTTCTAGATTAAACATTTCATGGAAACCAAAAATCCCTGGCATGAGGCATGTTCTTAGTCCAACTCAAGTAATCTAATAACCAAAATATGAAATTCTTGAAGGATATCTTTCTCTTCGTGGATGATTTTCAGATCTATCTCAACAAATATTTATACCCCATCTAAAGGGTATGTCATAGGTTCCTCCTTTGACATACTCTTTGCATTGAATCTTCTAATTCTAGCAATAAACTCGTATCTTACGATTTACTAACTGCGCAACACACTAATGCCTCTTTTAGTACTTTGTTAATGATCTTTCTCTCTCTCTCTCTTTGGAAGAACTATCAATCACGCACTTATTTTTGCTGATGTACTCGTCATTCCTAAATTACACCCACTGCTTTTCCAAACTCCTGTTCTGCTAACCTGCTATCGTCATCATTCATCTTCTACAGCGTCAATGCGTTGTCGTAGGTCATGTCTACTTCTTAATTGCTGTTATCATGACTTTTTCATGCACATTCGAACAAGATATTATTTGAACGCCATACAAAGCGCGATTGATAAATCCTTGTCACTTTTTATTCGCCATTGATTCTGACCGATGCATAGTGCCGTATAAAATTACTCCTAGCATGTTTCGTGCAATGCGACACCTCTTTGGGTTATTTCATTTCTTAAAAATATAGCATCGCAACAAGAGACGTGTTACCCTGTCTATTACAACGAATTCATTTGACTGTAAACATCTCGAGGCTCAGTTCACTTTCTGTCGTACAGTGGAGGCGTCTCATACATGTACGACTCAACGTATTATCTATCGTACCTTTACATCTGAATCATACATTCACTCAAGGATGAGTGAATGAGTCAATATAATACGCTGATTAACCCTGCCAAATTAATGCATCCTAATTTCAATAGGCTCGTTCGTTCCAAACTCCTCGTTCACTGCCCAGTTTTGATCCTTGCGTATAGGTAAAACTCGCTCTTCACGCTTGAACTGTGCTCCCTCTCAGATCAGTCGAGTGGTCGAATGGCTTCCGCTTCGCCAACCCATCTAGAATTCATATGCAAATACATCCTAAAGTTCATCCGCCCGTTTCCACTCGATTCCCCGTTTTTTCGCCTCACAATTTTTGTTTTATTTTTACAAGTGTTCTAAGTTATAGTCTTTTTGCTTCGACGTTCACTACGTTGAAGTGTTAAAACACCAGTAGTTTTCAGGGAGGCCTCGGTGTTGCGTTTGGTTAATATTTTTGGAATAAAATGTATGACCCCTGTCTCACGACTGACTGTAACAGTTCCGATTGCTGTGCCGCATAAATCACATTCTTATTTACTTCGCAGGCACTACCCGGATTTTTACAACAAAGTGTGCAGCCTGCTGGAGCCGAGCGTATTTAACGCCCGCTACAAACCTCGCTTCTTCATGTTGCTGAACGTGTTTTTGTCGTCGTCACACTTGCCGGAATACATGGTGGCGGCGTTCGTGAAGCGGTTGTCACGATTGCTTTTGTTTGCACCCGCCAATTGTGCGGTTCTGGTGGTCAGGTGCATCACTAATGTGCTCGCGCGCTTCCCGAGCCTCAAATTCCTGTACGACGACGAGCAGGAGGCGTCTGTCGCGTGCGATCCATACGATGTCGCTCAGGCAGACCTCATGAAAACTAATGCTAACAAGAGCAGCTTGTGGGAAGTGGCGACTGTCAGTCGCAACGCTCCCGAGAAGCTCTACAAGTCCGCTAGTTTCATCAGGCACGTGGTGGACTTAGAAGACGCTCCTCTGAATAGCTACTTGGAGGTCGAATACGATGAGGTAAGTCGTATTTTCCACTTACAGCTTTAAACAGTCCTGCAAGAAAAAATGTTTCCCAAAGGTGTGGCAGAACATAGGATTTATCAGGCTTCATGGTTAATGTTGCGTACACATATCTAGTAACTACCTTGTGAAAATTATTGTGAATGTGTTGCTCAATTCAATATTTTGATGGGTTAAACTAGTGTGGTATTTAAATTTTATGTCCATCCAACACGTATACGAATAGTTTATAATTTAATGTTGTGGGATCAGTTACGTAGTATAGAGACCATGTGCGCGACTTTGTTAGATGATGAACATATCCGTAGTGGGGAGTACCACTCTGCCAACATGTGATAGAGGACGACGTCAAGGTAATGGACATTCAAGGTATTTGCGTTGGAGTCGTGGCGACCAAAGGTTTGAAGGATCTGCGCCCACAATTATGAGCTGACGTCTTAGTTCAAGGTTTCCTTGCCGTCTGGCGCCAGTAGTGACAAAAGTCGAGAAATTGCAGCCCCTGTCCTTTATATTATAATGTGTCAGATGTAATAATTTGTATAAGTTTTGCTAAAGTATAAGTGTCGTTCACGGCGTGGTCGACGGTCAATTAGTGATAACCACGCCAATTAATGTTCACTCAAGGTTTTTGCACGTGTTCTAGCTGAAGTTTTTATTTATTTTGCCGACTCTGGTGTTTATTCTTTTTTTTTTTACAAGGGCGGGACAGCGACCCAGACAGATCGGAACTATAACATTTTTGTGTTAAAGTGAAGTGTAATGGTTATTCCTAAAAATGTTTCAAAGTATATGCTGCATAGCAATCTAGGAAATACTGATTTTTTGATACGGGCGTTAAGATGAAACCTTGTAAAAATATAACCACCTCCGCATAGCTGTTCACTTGAAGTAACCCATTACGTACCGGTTAATGATATTGTGCAGGCGACTGATGAAAGCGTAGTCATAAAGTTATTCATGCACTTCTAGAAATTTTAGAGGACGATTTCACTGCTAATGATGTTTTCTGTGGGCAGCTTGACCACATGAATGCGGAGGCGGCAGAGAAACTGACGAAGGTTACAACAAACTTCCGACCTGTCCAAAAACTCGTGAACAATCCGACCAGCAACTTCAACGTCTTCCTTGACTTCAATAAATGAGTCGAATAAGAACTTTTTTTTTCATTAAAACTGGTTTCCATATTTGCGTCACGCATGAAAATGTAAAAGTTTAAATGTGCTAAAGAGAACAACTTTTCCTGAGTAGAAATAGTAAGTCTTTGAACAGGCAGTTTAAAATATAAATATATATATCGTACTCGTTTCATGCCCGACTTGGGTTCAAATAATTTAGTTCCAGGTATTCGAAGCATGTACTCTTGACTCGAAAGAATATTTTGTATACCTAGAATTATGAGATTTGAACACGAATCGAGTCATGCATGGAACAAGTACGACACTAATGCATGAAAGATTGCCTGCCTGTACCTAGCACCAGTCGGTCGCGGGGCCAGTTGCCTCGTCGTACTGGACACGGACGCATCAACTTGCTCGTCATATTATCGTTGTGCTAAATCTCCACTGTTGAAATTTTATCGAGAAGATGAATTCCTTGGTGTTTTTCTTTAAGTAACAGAAATATAACAATTGAGATATGACATCAGGGATGTTTGTTAGTCGTACCACGTAAATAAATAAATAAATTATAGCTATCGAATAATTTCGCAAACAGTTTGAATTTGAACAAAAATATTGAGTTAATATACTAATGTAAATGTGTAATTGAGAGTGGTCTCAAACGTTTTATACATACGTATCTGGAGAAGCGTTCATGCAACATGAAACATTCTGAATCTGATTCCACGGAGCTAGATGAGAACATGCACTGCGCTTTTACCTAGTCTACCATGATGACATAGCATGCTTGTATCACGAAAAAAATATGAAGAGGCAAACAGGTTTTATAAGAAAAGGGACTAGTTTTAACCTTAATGAATATTTAGACGAAATTTTAAGGTGGAGCAGTATAGAATAACTTAAATTTAATACTAAACCCCTGACAGATTCGCTGAAGTAATCATTTTAAATCGCTGCCGATACGCTAGGATATCTCCCAGGAGTACCAAGTCAGGTAGGTGAAACGAAGAGAAGACAACCTCTCGTACGAGTACAACGGGGAATGAATGATTCCGATTAGACGGTATCAGGGATACTAGCAAATGTAGCCAATTTCGCTCTTTATTGCGGATTGCGTTATTGTGCAAGGAAATTAACACATCCTCATGCCAATTAACGAAGGAAGTATAAATTTGCATGAAAAAACTTTTCATGCAATTTCCCTTTTCAGAAAAAGAAGTTGGCTGACTTTTCACCATATATCGAAACAAACGTAACATCCTCAGATCAAGGGAATGATCTTCGAATAATTCAGGCAAAAATTTCAATATAAAGGAAATCAGTGCGGAATACAAACAGGCATACGTTTTCGAGCAAATTTCAAAAACTAAACCATTACAAGCTACTGAACCTCATTACTATGTTGCGTCACTTAGGTGAGAGCTGAAGGCAGAATTGCAAGGATTTACCGAGAACATGTTAACCATAACTTCGATATTTTATAGTGCAACTCTTGCGCTTATAAGATTATCTTGGATAATACTAATTAAAAAATAATTATAGGTTGAGCATGCTACAAAATTATAAATAATCGATTTACGACACCTAAACAAAATAGGGTGCTTCATAGAACGAAGTTGCATAATAGATGCGATGAGAAGAAATATGTATTTCTGCTAGACACATTACAGCCATTGGACAAGGTTCCATGCCTTCCCTAGCTTATGAATTTACCTCTAAAGTAAAATAATCTAATTGAGTAGAAAACAAGCGTTAGCAACAAAACAATTACGATAAAAATATTATTGCTAAGAATTGAATCAAATTATAATTTCTATATAGTTTTAAGTTGACCAGCAACAGCGCGAATCAGATGGGTAATTAGCGGTGACGACAACGATGTCGTTACCTTTCAGCGGCGAAACTTGCCCGATTTTTTGGAAACGCAATTAATTTTTTAATTTCAAACGAAGCCTACAAAGGTACTTAGTGCATTACTTCTGCCATGGCTTGCGATCGACGCCCTTATGGGCGGGGATATGCGAGTTTCTGCACGCGTTCTCGTAGATGCAGCCGGTGGTGCGCCAAAAGTAGCACTCGCCTGCGGGGCCGCGCTGCTTGCTGCTTGAGCTGCCATTGTCGGAGGTGGTGAACCCGTTGCTGCTGCTGCTGCAGGAGGGTAATCACATATAACGCAAGAACACAGCATGCGGAGAAATAACAGAGGAATACGGCAATGGTGCAGTGGCAATCGAGAATGAATCGAGTGTGGATGGGGAGACGTGAAGACTTATGCAATAAATCGCTTAGAAATATAGCCAATTTAATTATAAGTCCAACTATCGTAAGCGAGACAGAGGTGCCGTGTTAGCAGGGAAGGGAAGTTCTGAGCATAAAGATTCCTAGGTGTTATTGCTGCAAGGATGGGCCACGTAAATGAAACGTGTACTAATGATTTGACGATGCCCATACCTTGGGGAACATGTGATAATTGCCTAGGTACCCCAAGCTCGGATACTCTCACGGTGTACTAAGTAAGCAAACGAGAAACAAGAAGTCCCTTGGATATGTACGTGACGGTCGAAATGAAGCATGATGAAAGCAGCACTAGCGAGATAACCAACAACTGTGTCGCAGGAATACTAATTCAGTTTGGTGAGACCGGAACCTAGGACAGAGTGAGAGTTTAAATGCGGAAATTACTGCAGCCAAGAGAGCTATATCGTTTGATGAACTTTTCTCGTGCAAATGAGGCACGTTGCAACTGAGTACAAAGTTAACCAGAGCTAGAATTGAAGACGACGTGAAGCTCGATTAGGCTGTGCGGCAATCCCTCACAATAGAG
The DNA here is from genome assembly GCA_014899125.1 of Orchestia grillus. Taxonomy (NCBI): domain Eukaryota; kingdom Metazoa; phylum Arthropoda; class Malacostraca; order Amphipoda; family Talitridae; genus Orchestia; species Orchestia grillus. The sequence goes on from VOMN01080225.1 coordinate 12,002, forward strand.
GAAAAAGGAAAATCAAGGCCTTACTGATCACTAAACGCAAAGCAGCACAAGATCGATGCCGACACGAGAAGTGTGAAGCACGTCGACTGCATTAGTAAAGAAATAACAACATTAGCCGAGGGATACGCATGATCAATAAGAGAATTTTGGAACAAGATATTAAAGGGTTACGTATAAAAAAATGGGGCCGTCAGAAGAAATGAGCCAGGGTTACATATGAAAAAGGCACCGTCAGAAGAAACGAGATGCAACATTGAAAATGTCTAATTGCTAACATGGCATAACTTAAGGTGGCAACAAGTAGATCAGCACTATTTTTAAACCGGAAAAAATTGTGATATAGAATGACGAAAATCATCAAAAAAATAAAAGTATTATGTGGAGGCATTCACGATATTTTTTTAGCTATAACATTCAAATTTTGATAGTTGCACTTTTTTTAGAGGTACAAGGATGCTAATAATTCTAAAACAATATTGTAGACATTGGCCAGGCACTCAACATTGCAGGACGTGGTCAAAACTAATGGTGCTCAAAAACGTTGAAATTTCCCAACTTCAGGTTACGTCATCCACAACCTTCAGGTCACTTCACCCACAGCATGGAAATTTGGTCTCAAGCAATGCCAGTGATGGAGAAAACTTGAATAGTTACGGTTCTGTGGCATCAGTCATAGTATGTGTTGGTATCAAATGATGGAAAACGTACTTCAATGAAGAATAATAACCGACAGAAGTTACCTAAGCGCAATAGGCAAAATGGAATGCGTCGTGAAAGAAATAATTCTTTTCATATTAAAGTGAACTGAGGTAAATTACACCGTTGAAAATAATGAAACGAAAATTGATAAGGAATGTTCCACACCGAAGCATAATTTCATGCAGCACGAATAAACGAACGTTGGGTTGAGCTACACATAAATAACATTCAAGCTAGCAAAAAATGCAAAGAAATATGACGTAATGAATAGTAATATAACGGCTATAAATATGGCAAAAAAAATGGAAGAAGGCCACGATGTTATTGGGTTTTACGAGTACAAATTAACACATTCAAGTCAAGAAAACAAAACTACCAGGTAGGTACAAAAGCTGCACTCGACAGAGATACATAAAAGCCCAGAAACAGGACCGAAAGAGTTCGTAATAACCCATTAACACATTAAGTTCTTACCTCGAAAGTTAGTTCATTTTTTTTGGTAACTAGTTGTTAGTAAGTCATTTGCACCAGATATAAAATTTGAAGGGAAAATAATCTAATAACCGAAATATTTCGATCCCGTAAAGGTCACCGCTAGAAGCCATCAGCACTGAACACCTCAATTACAAAAATTATATTAGTTTACGTAACTCTTACATTTTATGCAGAATTTATTCCAGTGAAAACGTAGAGACACTAAGTATTCAATAAATCATCGAATATGCCAGACCTTCATTGGAAAAAATACCGAATAAAAATATGTGCTATGCATTAATGGGTTAAGATATAAAACACCATACCGTTCATGAAGTATACATAACCCAACCAGTAAAAACGGAAAGGAGCAAAATGGGCACGAAAGATAGAAGCCCCGAAGGCCTACCTAAAGCTGAGGTAGCCTAACAGTGCTCCCCTGGATGCGCTAGTCCCCAAAGCATGGGATAGACAAACCTAACTAACCTACCCTATTGCATCGCTCAATAATGAACTAATTGACCTTTGATAGCGACGAAATACGTAGTTTCATGTTCTACGCAAAAAATGTAAATTCATGTACCATAATGTACATAGAAGAGCTTAATAACGCCGAAGTGCATAATTTCATGCTTTCCATACAAAATAGGAATTCCTGATCAGAATGAACAGAGTAAACCTTAGTAGTGCCTTAACTTCATGCTCTCTCGGAGCCTCCACACTAGTAGTAGTAGTAGTAGTAGTAGTAGTAGTAGTAAACCGATCATAACTGGTGCTTTAGGATACTCCGCCCATTTCGCACCGAAAACAAGCATCTTTACAAAGCTCAAGAGCTGCAGAAATTTAAAAGTTGTTAACCAGACAAGTATATTACATAAATCTTCGTTTCCGCGGTTTCAGCATATTTAGGTCCAAGATGAGAGGAAGTCACTTGAAAGGGTGGAAGCACGTAGCATGCTGGCTTCACACTTTGGAGCAGAAGGCGAGTACTCCATTTGTCTTTCAGGGTCCCGGGGTCAGGTTCGCAACATGGGCCGAGTCCCGGGGTTTCAGCTGCCCATCCGTTAACGGCCTCCACACTAGCACGGCTCGACTCCTAGCTCAGGTTCCAATTAAGCAAGGACGCACAATAAATGCGGACCAGGACCAATAATTATTCCAAGATTCGTACGTGATTTACGCTGCGGTGGAGCTCGTTACCACGAAACGCGTACGGTGCCCAAACACCCCCACTCGAGAATGAAAGTTTCGGTAACATCATGTGAATTTCCATAAGAATCCGCGAAGAGCTCTGAACCCGTATCGTAAATGGTAGAGCGATTTTCTCATATTCAGATTATCCCTGGTTCAATAACGGATGGAATGTTCTTCTAGGGAAAGGAAGGTTAAACTTGACATTGTTAGAAGCCGACATACCAGTGTGGCCCGGGTCGGAATGCCCGAATTATACCGAATGAATTAAAGGCATAGATTTACCGAAAGCAGAATTCGCAGCATTTAGGCTGTGAGCTAAATTAATTTAAAATCTAAACTGAACGAGAAGATTAAAACAAAAATAGACGTGTGTCTTGCAAGTAATCATATTCACTGCAAGATTATTAGAAAGATACAAAAAATACACGTTTGATATGAACAAATGCCGATCCCAGGTAAGACATGTCTTAAACTAAGAGGACCTAAACCTTGTCATGAGAGATGGCTAGCGACTGCTAAAAGTAGTTGTAACTTATCCCATGAAATAAATCAAGACGCGACTAATAAATCAGTTCCGTACGTTCAAGATGAATTTCATTCACTGGCAAGCAAGCAAAGTACATAAATGAAGGATAACAGGTGAGCAATAGCCCATCAAAAAGAATCATGGAAGTTTTCATTCACCGCACGACGAGTCTTGCTTCTTGGGCAGGGAATACACTTGCTCGACTTTTCAAACTGGCGCCAAATGTTCAAGTCGACAAATTTTGTAACAACGTGATTTTCGTAGTTCTCAAGTAATGGTATTCATTCGATACCCCTATAAATCCGGTTGAGTGCTCTATGAACGCCAACGTCGTAGAACCAGAAATGTGCCACTTTTATTGTAATAGAATTTGCCTAGACTTTGACAGCAAGAAACTGAGCTTTTCTTTCAACACAACTTTACTCATCAAAGCTCCCTCCGGAATCTCCAGGAAAAAGATAAAGAACATTAACTACTATCACGTACTTTTCACCAGAGTTCTCGAATTGCCAAGTGAGATGCTAACGGCATGTAAAACGAAATGCACGAGAAGCTGCGGCGAAAACAGATTTGGTCATCGGAGAGTAGAAGAAGAAGACGAACACGATTCATGGATATCCAGGACATAAGCATGGCCGGAAATACTAAACAAGAATATCGATTAGCACGTGTATTTCATAGAAATATGGAACATTTTATCCCGGATGATGCGGAGTGCTCATGCAGAGCAATGGGGACACCATTCTCACGAGTGCTCTCGAAACCGACCCGAACGTAGACGTATGCATGAACCTCCTCCAGTCCGTAGAATAATTCCTTGATTTAATTATGTAGCAGAAATCGGGTGCTCTAAACTCTTCTTGAATGAAAGCGTATCACTCGACAATACAAAACAATGTAAGAGAATTGTGCAGGAGACAATAACATTAAACCCCAGTCAAGTCACAAGACGATGGCTTAGTTACTTACTACGAACGTTACGAAGGCAGCACAACGTACCTCAACTACGAAGCGCAACGCTGCGGTCACGGAAGCAAGGTTGTCAATGACGCTTCATCGAAACGAATTTCATCAGTTGAAAATTTTTCAATTTCCTCTCAAGGGGGAATGCTTTTCTCAGACCGACAATTTCAAAGAGGCAGCCATGTAAATTTTGCATAAGTTATTCTAAATTGTGGAACAGACCTCACGTACATCTTCCAGGTAAAATATGGTAGTGATTCATGCACGGAGGCATGCAAACTGCTAGTGAAGGTAAATTTTTTTGGTGGTTTCAATTCGGTCTATATGATACGAGTTACATACGAACCAGAGTCAATTAAGTGTTTCTGAGACCACGAGAAAGTCGAGCACGATATACATTGCTGGAGGTCAGTCGAGTCATCGAGGTTGATACACCGGAGTTGTGCTGCTGTTAAATCGCCATCTGTACTGGTGCTCTATTATTACATAGCAAGAGCAGAAATAATTAGTGAATCTCCAATTCATGGACTATGGAGAGGAAAGAATCATGAATCCTACGTATTAAGGTACCCAAAATGCTTGAAAACCTAGACGCACTTCTATGACACGAGAACAAAACAGAAAAATAGATATTCTGCCAAGATGCAATAATGATCAACGACAACTGAACTACGTTCAAAGGATATGATCAATTACACGAGAAAATATTTAGAGCTAATTCAGCAGTTCAATAGTAAACATTGAAACGAAAAATACATCATAGCGCAACAGATATCCCGAATATGTTGAAAATTTAACTACTACAAATCACCACAAGAAATGACTAACTGAAGGTGAATTCCCCGAAAATTGGCTTTTCCATCTAGGAAACCTTGCAGAAATGCAATGAAAGGAACATTCCCTTAGAAACAAATGCGCTAGTGTGACGTGGGTCACGACAGACGTCCCTTCAATACTGCTACGGAGCACACCATGGGAGCGTATCACAGAAATGACAAGCAGAAGATGGAGACGAAATAATGGGTTGCTACAGAATGGTAGAGGCAAAAACAAAAATCTACCTCGACAGCGGTACGGTATAGAGAAGCGATATCTCGGCTCTGATTTTCGCCACGTCTAAAGAAGCAAGCGAAAGATGTTCCGCTGAGAATTTTGGTGCTGGTTGGAGAGAGCTAAAAACTTTCACGACTGAGATAACGAAGCTGGAAGCTGAGAGCAGAGGAGGCAAAAATGTGTCAAGTTGTGTCGAGGAAGTGTTGTGTGCGGTAACATATTCCTATTGAAATAAAAAGTACACGATAATTTCATGATGAGAAAGTATCCGGGAAGAAAATGATGTGATAGAAAAATGATAATTAAAAGATAAAGACTACAATACAAGCTAACCTGTCTAGCCCCACACAGGAAAATGATGCAATACAAGTTGAAGAGCAGAAGAAGCGAAACGGGGTCGCTAATGTATGTGTGACAAACTATAGAAGAGTAGGAAGAAACTGATGCAGAAGAAGAAGGGGCAGCAGATCAAGAGGAAGGTACAAAGCTCTACAAGCCGCCCTGCCTGTTGAGCCCCATCGCGTTCCGTCTTCTAGCTCCTCCCTGAGGCCCAGAAACATTGGACGTGATCGGATTGTCAGGGAATTTTATGAGCAGTCGCTGACCGCTGACCGTGTACCCCTGCAGGGCGTTCATGGCGCGGCCGGCGCTGCTGCTTTCGCTGAAGTTCACAAATGCGCAAAATTTTTCTTTCAGTTGCCGCACGCTGCTAACATGCCCGTGCCTGAAATCAAAATAGAAATACTGGACTCGTGGATATGTTAAATTCAAAGCTTGCATTTAATAATCCACTCGATATGAGTAAACCATTATTTCACACCAGTAAAATTAGCATACAATGTAAGTCTCTCACAACAAGACGCGGACTACCCCAAGGTTGGTGTCAGTGCAACCTCATTACTTATTCTCCATTTTATTTCCCACCAGAGACCCACTCGTAACTCCCATTGGGGTCACACAAGCCCAAAAGCACATCCGTCCTCTACATAACATGCGTCACCCATCTCTTTCACGACGTCACTAACTTTGCAGGTAACACACACCAAACCTCCAGAAAATCTACTCTCCATTCTTAGCACTACAGCCTGGTGTTGTTTTATATCATAGCACTAATGGTGCAAGAGAGGCCTCTCAGTCTTTTCTCTTCATCGCCAGTGACGTGACTTCTTAACAATTCTTCATGAGTGATTGTCCAAAGAAAGAACACAAGAAGATTATAAGTAAATTAGTTTCGGCTTCACTGAAACGTCAAAGGCGATCTCAATAAAGGGAATCGATGGGACTATTTAGCATGGACTGGAAAGAACGTGGAATCTATGCACAGGTGTGTTCTCACAAAGGATGCCCTGCGCAAGAAATAGCCAGTTAGGGAAGAAGAGGAAGAAATGATGAAGCATAATCAGCGACAAAGGCATGAATATGGGAAGAAGCAAAGTGGGTACGAAATATAGAAGCCCCATGGCCTCTTTATAGCTGAGGTGACCTAGCAGCATCTCTTGAGAACGCCAGTACCCATAAATAAGATAGACAAAACTAACCATGTCGCCTATCCTATACCCCCAGCGGAGGGGATAACACGAGAAGATAGTAACCTATCATTAACCCTTTAAAGACTGCAAGAACACCTCAGTCGCGGCCTAGTTAGAATTTGATATTAACATTTTCCCAGCTAGAGAACTATCGGAACTATCCTGGCACTCCAGTCGAAGAAATATAGTGCGTCCGGCATACTGATAATTATCAATACTGATCATTGAAATTTTTAGATACGCTAGGTTAAGTGTAAACAACACAGTCAACTTTCGAAAAAAATTGAAGAATTATCTATGTTCACGACTCTAAAGGTTAATACACGATATGGTATCAAGATGAAAGATGAACACGTACGAAAATAATGAACAATATTTACATACTTTTGACAGATACCAGTGTGAAGACTGCTGTAGAGTGACTCATTTCAGCCGACACCAAATATTATTTCTTCCACAATGCAGGACGAGACGTGCTGGTCCACACTGATATCGTTAAAAAGGTCCACCTCAGCATACTCGCACGGGAACCAATCCCAGAACCGTACAGTGAAACCTACACTAGTCTGGACACGCCTTCGAACAGGAAAAAAACAGAAATAGAATATTGAAGACTGCATAAATTAAAAACATAAGAAATTAATAACTCACTTGGAAAAAAGTTTTTGAAGCTCCTTTTCAGTGACCTCGGGAAGAACATTGCCCACCCATAATGAAGTCAACCCTTGAGGATTGCGAGGACTGTAACACAAAAGTAACAAAATTACACTGCATGAAAAACACATTTTCAATACCAAACTTAAATCTACATTCAAAGTTTTTGAAACATGCAAAATTATTTGAGTGAAAATGGTGAAATTTTGGTACTTGGCCACAAGAGCAAAGACTGAAATGATGATCTCGAAAGACTGAAGCCTTTGAGGCCCCGCACTAGGAAAGTTGCCTAGTTGCTGCTGGGCGGCTCAAGTAAGAGATTCTCTGCTCATCTGCACTCCCATTGGGTCACAGAATTTACTTTTATGCGCATAATGAACCTTTCAACATGCATGCAGAAATTAACTCTTTAAAATCTCAGCGTCATGAGTTACACTGAAGGCATGGGTATACCTTCTCAAGAATAGCTTACTTTCTGCAACCATAAACTTGCATGTAACGTTTCACTTTTGACATAGCCAAACAAGGTTAGATTTTATTCTATATTGAGAAGTTAATTCGAGATAATTAAATGCTAACATCCATAGAATAGTAAGTAAACAGAAAGGTAATAGCAACCTGATATTTATTTCACATAAATATAACTGGACATGAATATTATTACGTAAAGAAACTTTGCATTTCACTGGACTCGTTATTGTGATCAAATTTTAAAAGAAGAGCCCTTTGAACACATTGTCAAGAAACTTTGCACTTCTCTGGACTCGTTGTGAACAAATTAAAAAAAAAACAGCCCTTCGAACACATTTCGTCATGGAAAACTTGACCGTAAGGGCTTACAGAGCAGCTACAGAGCAACACATGATACGTGGCACGGCCTACACTCAGCGGTGTACTCACTTCATCTTAATATCATCAGAGACGTGAGGCTTCTTAACAACAATGGGCTGACTGACAGACATCTTCCAGTTGTCGGACGATTCCTTGACTTCTTCTTCGTCCTCGCCGTCAGAATAAAATATGCAGCCCGTCGCTTCGTGAAACTCGCCTGCCAGAAGGGCGTCTAAAGCCGGCTGTAAGAAACGTAAGTGTTAATCATTCATTGCTGTAGGTCACTGCACATCATTATTTTAATATCACATAATATATCAAATATTGTTAGGTTAACAGTGGTGTGCACCTCCTTATCAGAGTTCACTATTTTCAATTGTGTTAGAATTCTCTCGGTAATTGCAAATCAAGGATTTACAAAAGCTGCAAATAAGAGCATTCAGCAAGTGTAGAAATTTGAGGATAGGAAATTGTTAACTCAAACTGTGCAAAAATCGATAAATCTAATTTTTTTAGGAACATTAATCTTGCACCCAGTAGGCAACAACAAATCCTAAACAAAATTTGAAATGCAGTAGCTGAAATGAAACGTTGAGCCAAGCGTGCTCGTTCTGATAAATGCCTCCAAAATACATTTTAAAATGATAATTACAAAAATTACATTTTTGCTACTTCCATAATACTATTATTATTATAGGGGTTAGACGCAATGCACCGGCCTCGAGGGCTATACCGCATCGAAAGAGTAGGGACCATTTAGTATGGACTTAGGAGAACGGGGAATCTATGCACAGGGTGTGTTCCCACACAAGATCCCCTGCGCATAGAAACAGCAAGTTAAGAAGGAAGAGGAAGAAAAGACAAATAAGAAATAGCGAAGAAGGAATGAAAACGGAAGGAAGCAAAGTGGGCACGAAAGATAGAAGTCCCGAAGGCCTATCTAAAGCTGAGGTAGCCTAGCGGTGCTCCCCTGGGGGCGCTAGTCCCCATAGCATAGGATAGACAAACCTAACTAACCTACCTCTATTGCCTATGGCCTATCCTATGCCCCCTGAGGGGGTCCATAATACTAACACCCTATGAATCTTGCTTAAAGCCGTGCACACTATTCAGTAATAACAGAGCAGAAATTCAAAACACAGCTCTTGATAATTAAATAAAGGGTTTCTCACCATAGCATGATAACGGTTCATTGAGACTACAGTGAATAAATTATTTTCGTTGGTTTCGGATATTTTTTTAGGAATTAAAACTCAATCATATGATTAGAGGCTCAACGGGGGCTTTAAAAAGTTTAGAAACATTAGAACTGTTGTACGAAATTCCTGGACACGGGATTGGCTAATAATGTCAGCTATTTCCTATTGGTTTTATTCTAAAGAAATGGACAGAAAAAGACAACCAAAGACCTCTAACCAAGTACATTGTATACAAGGACTGAGCCTCAAATGCTTGACAGTGCTCGTACCTTGTGGGCCAGCCAAATTTGAAAAGCGCTTTAGTAAAATGAAAAGAATAAACTAGCATCCGAGAATTAAAAACAAATTGTCCATAGGAATAACTCGATTAGTTTTCGGTAGTATAGAAAATCAACCCTGGAAAAAAAAGAAAGAAGCAGCCAAGAATTGAAATCATAGTACAATAGATGCGACACAATGGGGATATGATTTACTAAATCTAAATGACGTGTTGATAAATTTATAATTCTGTTTTTAAACGAGTATTGGTTTTTCTCATGCAATTATTGAAAAATATGTGATGATCACATTTTTATAACAGCTAGTATCAACAATGTAGATTCCGAAGTTTTCACTGAATATCTCACGTCTAGTAAACAAACAAAGAAATCGGTAATCAAACTTTCCATCTTTTGCAACACATTAGGTGTCATAAAAATGTATACATCACTTTAGAATAGCAATAATCAGCCCATCATTTAACCCGATTTTAGCTCACTCAGTCTCGTTCAATTAGTCTCATTCACCTTAGAGTGCTATATTCATGATATCTTTTTTTTATTAGTGCGGCTTATAATTAAGCGAATTATTGATATTCCTAAGTGAAATCTATATTTTTGTGAGACATCCTGTACAGATAGATACACAAATCAATTAACATAGGCCACAGGTGAGACGTCCAGCCAGCCTACCATCCATATCTTAGACGTGAGCTGCACTTCCCTTATGGGACGGACTCCTGCATTTATTTTAAACAAAATGTGGCCCGTCATTTCTTCCCTACAACCACACAAGCTTAAACAGGTAGACAACCACTAATCCGGCATCAATGGAATGATGGCTACAACACCTAACACAGGATGACAACCACTAATCCGGCATCAATGGAATAACAGCTACAAAACCTAACACAGGATGACAACCACTAATCCGGCATCAACCAAATAGTAGTGGTGATAGGGTAGTGGCAAAAGCCTCAATTTAAATTCCTTCAGATTTAAATTCGATCTAATTTAAATTCCATCTAATTTGAATTCTATCTAATTTAAATTCCATCTAATGTAAATCGAACTCCTCGTAAAGTATACGAAGGTTGAAAGCAGGCTTCAACATCAAAATAAGCACACCACCTACCCAACATTGGCACCCACAAACCGTAAAGGGAATGATAGAATTTAAGTTCACCTGAACTTGCTGGTACTTCTGTATAGCGCGGGTGGACTGCTCCACAGTAAAGCCCATTTCCGTGAGCCGGTCTCGCTGCACGTTACTGATTTCCTCCTGCGCCTCCTGACACGCAGGGTCCAGCTGCAGCACGCGGGAAAACGCCTCCTCTGCCTCCGTCAAGTGCTGGAACCGAAACAAGCTTAGAAAACTTCCTGTCATTAACCCTACAAGGACCAGTTGTACTACGGAGGACAATTTCATAAGCTTCATAAGGTGGCTCCTAGTTTTTGTACAAAGCTACATTGTGTGCAGTTTTACTTCACATGCATACATACACCCCAGACTGCACCTTGTTTTTGCAGAGGTAAACGCAGTGTTATTGAAAAAATAATTTGGTCGTTATAGGGTTGATTTTTTTTTTGTTGAGGTTCATAAATGCCATGCAATCCATGGGAAAAGGGTGTATAAGAAATCTGATGACTTCACAGGGGTTAATTCTCGGACTTTTGCAAACTTTGATTTGCTGGTGATGATGTAGGCGTTCTGCTCCATCACAACTTCATCAAGAGTATTTTGGTTCAAATCTTATTTTAATTCTGTCCTCCACGAGAAACACAACTATGCAAGAGATCTTATTTACTTCTACCCAAAAGATTCTACTCTGATGAATAAGACACCCAAATCAAAAAAATAGACTGCTTCTTTTCCATCAAATAAAACAAAGCATGGTTCCAAAAGCACGAAGTGGGAGCAAAACATCGAACGAATAAACTACGGCAGGAAACTTCTTGTCTGCTCGATTACTCTACAACACTCTCCTGCTACACGCCCTGCAAATTTTGAGGCGGGCAGCTAGTCAAAAATAGTTCTGTAAGTCATTCACAAGAAGAAAAAGCATCATCATCACTCCTTCCCCATTACACACTCAACATGATTACTTAAACCAATGTAATGAGTTCATCAAAGTCAAGTCAGCCCTCGTGCGTCAAGTTTTAAAATTTTAAAAGCTATGTGCATAGATTAGATAGTTAGTTTAAAGCGCTCTACACAAATGAAAGGTGATACAAGGTGAGCAAAAAAAGAACCGTTAAAGAAAATGTGGAGTACATGCACAGGTGTTCTTACACAAAATTCCCTGCACATAAAAAAAGCAATTTAAAAAGGAACACGAAGAAAAGAGGAAAAATAATCGGTGAATAAGGAATAAAAATGGAAAGAAGCAAAATGGGCACGTGAGATAGAAGTCTCGAAGGAATAGCAATAGTTGAGGTAACCGAACAGTGTCTCCCCGGGGGGTGGATTAAGGCAGTCAAATAAGACTCAAAAGGATATTCATGATATCCTTCAGAAAGAAAAAGCATGAATATCGACTAGCAACTTTGAACCGAAAAATTTTAATTTACAAAAAATAAGGTTATGTTTCTGGAAAACCAGGATTTGGTCGCCCTAAAGCATCAATAGTCTGGGATAACTACAAGCTAAGTTTGACCCTTTTGAAAGATCAGAAGAAAACCTAAGTGGACCACTCGTAAGACTTCACAACTGCAAAAGAGTTCACTATTGAGAACCACAATAGCAAGAAAAATAAAAGAGCTTAGATTCAGTTAAAAAAAATGAGCCAAAAAGCCTTTTTTAAGCAAGGAATATCTAAGACTGGGTCAATTACTTTACTTTATGGCATGAAAAATTCCAAGTGGTTTGAGAAAATCGTACGGACTGAAGAATCTCGATTTTTTTTAGTGAATCCCCTGAACGCCGCATTAGAAGATCAGGTGAAAGTTTGCCAAGTTGCATCCAAACAACAGTGACGCCTGAGTATGGAGGGATAATGGAGTAGGAATCCTTAAGGGCTACAATTCAACGTTGAGAAAATTCAAAGGGAATTCAATTCCATACAAATGATACGTTGTAAATATGTTGCTTAACTTGTTTTGTATTTGTTGAACGGTTCAATGTCTAAGCCTATCTTATATATTGTGAATTTTTTCAATAAATGATAAAAATTAGCTTGGCTCAATTTTTCCAACAAGAATGTACGTGCATAACTACCATTGATTTTCTTAACTCCGACTTCAAAGAACTAGAGAATTAAAGCATCAAACACAACTAGCATTTTCATTGTCCAGTTGTGCGTACTATTTTCAACTTGAAAAAAAAAAACATCAACCATGAAAGTGCAGGGGAAAATCAAAACTTGCAGTTTATTCCACAAGCAACATAGGTGAACAGTCTTTCACATTTCTCACCAACGATTACTCGAATTTCCTGACTCCAAATCTATTTTGAATGTTAACCAAACTAGGATATCAAAATAAAATAAGCACATCATTTTAAAAAATTGCTTCAGACACAACACATGGCACATGAGAATCTTGAAGAACTCCCCTAAACTTTAGAGCTACACAGAGCACGATGAAGAGCCTGGACTGCAGCAGTGAGAGCTGCTGCAATGTCCACCAAAATACTCACTCCGAGGCCACGCAACGCTCGCCCTCTTCTAAAATATCCTTTGGGCCAATCAGGAGACAACTGAATAGCTTTATCAGCGTCACTCAGCGCCCTGTAAAGAGAGAAGCCACATGATCATTAGATGTTTTCACTCAGGTGATCACAACCTCTCTCATCAGCGGGTCCCAATATGTGCACAGTAAACTCGTATGCTCTCAATCCTTCGGTCGGGATAAAACATCCCATAGAATGACATGGTTTGTTCAGTCAACGACTATATTCTCAGGAGATACTTCAAGTAGTATTACATGCCTCGTACCAAATAACGTTAAAATATCATAGATTGATAAAATATGCTTGAAGCAAAATATATATATATACACAGAACAGAAAACTACATAAAATGTTAAGCAATTGACAAAAATCTGAATGAGATGGTCAGGTTAACTTTTAAACTTATTCATCAGAAAAAAAAACACCTATGAAATAAGAAGTATTCGAACCGACGTAAATGGTGAGAGATGAGTGAAACATCACCCGAGGTATTAGAAGTTTTCTGAAATTGGGTAAAAGTGAAATATTGCATATTTATCACATCATACTACAAGATTTCTTAACTTGACTTAGCTTTTCTTCTCTTTTTTTTTACACGTATACCAGAACAAATGATTGGCAATCCTAACCAAAACACATTAAGTGTCCAACAGGGGGATCATGCTTGATCTGAACTTAACATTCAGCTCAGAATCAATGCAGTTCGCAGTTTTACTTCGCTCTGAATCCAACACCGATTTAGAACAGATTCAGAACAAATTTGAAGTAGAGATATTAAACTGATATATCCTAAATATCAATGAAGACGTTACCAACTGAAAGCCGTACAAGTTGATTCTCTGGCACCAACACCTGAGCCTGACGGCTCTCCTCCACTGCTCCACTGACGGCCAGGATGGAGCACTGAGGCCAGGTTTGTGTACCAATTTCAACATCTGAAGCTGTTCAATAAATTATAAGTCCCGTGCCCCAGAACTGAAGTATTGTGACAGCCCTATACCAACTTCATTCTATCAACTTTTCATTAATCGAGCCTAACATTCATTTAAGTTCCCAGACTAAGCGCAACACTGACCTATCATATTATTTAATCAGTTTCCAAAGACAGCGCAACACTCACCTATCATATTGTTTAAGCTGTTCATAACAGTGAGCGCAACACTCACCTACCATATTGTTTAAGCCGTTCATAACAGTGAGCGCAACACACACCTATCATATTGTTTAAGCTGTTCATAACAGTAAGACCGGTTGCCGAGGAAGCGGTGGTCGGAGGGGTCGTAGGCAGCGGCCTGCGTAAAGAGCTTGACGGCGCGCTGGTGCAGTCCCTGAGCCGCAGCCTCATTGCCCTGCACCGCCATGCCCCGTGCCTGCACTTGGCGGTTGCGCAGCACCTCAGGGTCAACTGCAAGAAATAGGGCATAAGTGAAAAATGTTAAGCAAAATAGAGAAAACTGCCATGCAAAATAGAGAAAAATGCTATGCAAAATAGAGAAAAATGCCATGCAAAATAGAGAAAAATGTTCGAGAAACTACGGACGTGGTAGAAGTGAAGACTATAGAATTACTGCACTGAAAAGAGGTTTTGTAGAAAGAACATTTATCGTCGCTTGATAGTTGCAAAACACCTCCAAGGTCACATCAATAAATGTGAACACAGTGATAAATGTTCAATAAAACTACAAGAACCCCGTGGTGTGTAACTACAGACGTGATCGAGGCGAAGAATGGCTAGGACTACTTTACTAAAAAGATGTTTAGCCAAATCATTTATGGTCATGTCATGTAGGTTTTATGAATGTTGAAATTCTTTAAATTATCAATGGAAAACATGACCCTCGAGGAAGTATGAGCATCAATGTTGAACAATGTTCCATAAAAATGGTAATAATACAACACTTCACATAAGAAAGTCAAGAGATAAGATAACCTGCTAAATCTGATCAAAATTTGGTTACCTTATCAGCAGTGCTAACGATGATATCCTGAACATACGTCAAAGAGAAAAAATATAAAGATGAAAAAATAGAAAATAGCTATCAGTGCTAGAAAGTACTTTCTTCAATGGCAGAACAAAAAAATAATAAAATAGATAAGTCAGAAATCAAATGATATACGAGTTTCAGATCTAACATCAAGTCACCTGTCTAGATGAAGTCTGCAGAGAATACCAAGGAAATTAGGATTTCACACCTTACGAGCTTGAGTATTATTAGCATCCTACTATATACTAATACACAGTTGTTGCTTGCTCATTTGGTTGGTCGGTCCGTCTCTCTATCACGCTCTTTAGAAGGATTTAGATAGACAATTCCATTCCGTATTCCTTAACTAGTGGCGGGACTAAGGCAGTCAGTATCAGTGACACTGAAAATAACGCTATTTCATGTCAGAGTTACCGTAAATATGAGGGCATCTAAAGAATTTAATACTATTTGTCACGCCGTTTTTGCCGGGGCGCGTTCATTAGTTGAATTACATTGCACAGTAACCTTGAGAAGACAATAATATAATATTGGTCTAATTCTGACACTACTGCTTGCAAACACTGCTTGTAAACGCTGCTTGCAAACGCTGCTTGCAAACGCTGCTTGCGTTCGAAACGAGCAAATTTACGTTTCGGATGGAAAATGAAAAATAAAAAAACTAGCTAGTTTTTCAAACAAAGCTAGTTGGAGTCCTAAAGTAAAAATAATTAGGACGTCACAGGGTTAAACTAAGATTACCGAAGGTGAGCCTTTCAGAGCAACCCTCTCTCTACAGCGCGCTAGAATTGCACGCCCGCTCAGTCCTCACTATTAGGAAGGTGACCTTCAGGGGCAGTTTCCCTGTTAACGGTCGCGCCGTTGGAGTTCAGAGGCGCCTTCACTCCGCGAGCAGAGAAGTTCCCAGGCAACTCGTACGCTTCCTCGTCCGCATCAGAAGAACACTCGGAATCATCACCTCCTCTGCAAAGTAAAGTCAAACTGAAATAACGCCAGTTTGAATGAGAACTGACAATGCCACATCATCATAAAACAATTGAACAATCATGCACAGATGGACTGAACTCAGTAAGGAAAGATTGCACCATCCAACACAGTTCATTAGAAACATTTCTGAACTGGTTTGTGCAACAGGCGATACACACGCGCTGCAGTTCAGTACAATCAGCAACCAAATGATGTAATGCTTCTATTCTACTTGGCATAAAATATCATAACTTCAGGGCAACAAACTCATTTTCAGCACAAAATATACTACTAGAAATTTCTCAGTGTGAAATAATGAAACTCGTATCTCAGTATTAAACAGATATTAAAATAAGTACCAAAATAATTAAAAAGGAAAAATTAGAGCTGAGGATACTCACATTTTTCCATTATTAGTAATGAATTTATTTTCACTTTTATCATTAGTTTTCTTTTTTTCCTTCCTGCGTTTCTTCTTCTCCTTTTTCTTATCAGCCTTGCGCTGCAGCGCCAGCAACGTGGACATATTGGCGGCGTCGTCATTGGCGCGGTGGCGGGGGCCCCCACTGGGAACTGCGGAGTCAGGAGGAGGGGGTGTGCGGGTGAGAGGTAACACCACATGGGGTGGGATGCGAGACTAAAAAAGATACACGAGGTGAGATGAATCATTAAATGTTTGTCAGGTGAGACAAGAAGGGCTTCATTAGTTGGCGACACACCTTCACAACTCTAGATGTCAAAAAATATCAAGTATTTCATGATAGAATAGAAAAACAGGCATAACCAGGATATAACATGAATTGAATAGAGTAATCCCCAGACTATAATGGATCTTATTTTCCATAAGCTCAACAATAGGAGAAAATCTAGCAAATAGAAACAAGACTGGCTAATGTGACTGATGAATCCCTATAGGATCTCTTGCTACTGAGCATATTTTCTCGCATTTAGGGGGCTAACTGGGCAGAAAGACCTGTGAAGGATGTGGGGTTGCTGCACATGTAACAGAAGAGCACTTTTACTCACCATTGTTTGGCTCATCTCTCTTATGAGGAGGCAGCAATTGATTATAAGCTTGGACAACCCTTTCTAATTTCTGTAAAAGAACAACAAAAAATTATTCAAACACTCTTTAAACACAAGGTATATAAATACAAATGATACTTCAGAATTGCGAGTATCAAGTTCAAATAATTTGGGTGTGAATGTTGCCAATTGGCCAACAAGGAAGCAAAATATAACATTTCTGTAATAGCTGAATATTGCCTTAGATGAAGGCAAGACATGGTATAAGATGACATCTTGTAAGGCAGTCACCAAAATCAGAATACAGTTTTGTCAATATACACACAAAAACTACAGTATGCCGTGTTCCCCTTTAATGAACAATTATTCATTTATTGCATGCATTTAAGGTTTTTCTTTCCTTCCTTTAAGAAACTCAAAAATTTAACTAATGTCTACAAATGAGTAGATGAAGAGTGTACCTGTGCATTTCATACTGTAAAATGCACCCCACAAAATCATAAAAATTTTCAGAGTAATATCCTACTGGACAACAAAGTATACTATTCTGGTACAAAACATAACTTCAAATTTAAAAAATGGAGAGTACTTTCAACTACATGGCTTAGTTTATTCTAATTATGCTAGATGCAGATAATTAAAATTGATGTAGGTATACAGAACTCAAATTATTTGAAACATTTTATCTGATGGTTACCATAGATTACCATAATTGACTGGGGTATGAGACTTTTCTCAACGAAACATTACTATAGAATGGGAATGCATATGATGGTATTAGCAAGTATGGTATAATATTACAATACTTTTAAGCAAACACCACCAGTTCACGAGGAGGCTTCTTTTCCCAACCATGAGAGCATCACTTAACCCAGACAACAAACCAGTTTTATTTCTTTTCTTGTGAGTAGCTGTTAGCTTTTATACCATTAGGGGCTGCTGGAATACAACACACATCATTCCTCAATTGAAGTGTTTATTTCTCATAGCAAAATAAGCTTTATATGAAAAAGGAGAAGCATGTAGCATCACCATACCTACCTCATTAAAAATATATACATGCCTTATAACATGTCAAAATGGTATTATGAACAAAGGCCTGAATTAAATTATGTGGAGGAAATACATAACCCAATTAGATCTGAATCCCTCTGATTATTTTCAATATCTTCTCCCAACAAACGTAGCTTGCAGATGTAAATTTGGAAGTGTTCCCTAAAATAATTTCAAGAAATATCACTTTAAAATATTTCTTGTACAATAGCACATCAATGTGGCCTGGGCCAGTGAGCACAAACTCAATTCAAGGAAATTCTCGCAGGATCAAATGGTCAGTGGCAGTTACACATTTCTTCTCATTTTTTAACATCAGAGCAGATCACAAATTATCACATTTTTTATTTGTTACTTCTCTTACACCTACAATCCCAAATAAAAATTTGACATCAGAATTTACTCCTCATTAGTGATACAATGTGCTTTTTCAATTAATATTTTAAGGTTATGACTAACAATTTTAGTCATTGATCAAATGAAACCGCTAACAATAAACTTCACTGCAAAATAAATAAGCATGAATCCAGTAACATTTAGATGACAGACAAAAGTTTTAACCCTTTAGGGTACGTCCAACTAAGGGACCCATTCCTTCCCACTAGAAAGCTTAGAAAAAAATATGGCCAATTATTTCATGGCAGAAACTTTACACAGTGAATGAGTTAAGCTCCAACATCAATTGCACTTGCAGCATCACAGAACTGAATTTATATTAAAAAATTCCCTGGTCGTGATGTGAAAGCAAGCGTTTTTACACCACGTAACGAATTCACAAGTGAAGATGTTTAAATCTAAAGAGAAGAGCAGCACTTGTAACGCGCCATATTAGGTCAACTGTGAGCTATGGGCAAAAACATTTGCATTTAAATGAATGCAGACTGCCAATAAAAGAGGCCTGATGAACTAGTTCTCTGCCATGAGGGTCTCATATGAGCCTAATAAAGTTGTCATTCATAGCAAAGAAGTGTTCAAGAAATGAGCCAATAATTTATTAGAAATTACTATCAGCATTTAATTGCAGCCCTTTAGGACACCAATTAACAAGTAACCTCTCTTTCTTTTCATTCATTTGGCACAAAATGTGAGCCCATTGACTTGGGCTCAATTGATAGACTTATAACCTGCAGTGATAGCAAATACAGATAAAAATAAGAACATTGGATATTAATTTTCTGTACATTTGTAACATAGAATAAAATACAATTAGTCCAGCAAAATTAGTTATTTGTAGAAAAACAAACCTCACAAAAGAAATATCAAGAGAAGGATAGAATCCTTTATTGAATTGCTTCAAAACACTACTGATGCACACCAAAAGCACAAGTGTACAGATGATTCCAAAAACTGTACATATAGGTTATTCAATAATTTCAAACTAAAAATATTTATGCTTACTAATTTTATGGCAAAGTGTAGTGAGGCTATAAAATCAGCTGTGGGTAGATGCAGCTTGCCAGCAATTTGTGAATACATTGACTCAAAAAATTATTTAATTGCAAACAACTGGTACATTTATTTAACCCCTCTCTATATACTATGCTGAACACAAGGCATCAAAGGAAAAATTAAGATAGTGCATCAATAACTCACTTTAACATCCTCAGTAGCTCGACTAGACGCTAATTTGGAGCTTAAAGTTCGATAACGTTGGGTGATGGCATCCTTGTCAACACCTGCACAAAAGAAATTCATGATTACAAAATGCAATTAGTGTACTTCATTACATTCCCGTGCTATAATTGAATTTAATATTATCTAGATATTATAATTATAAAATGATTAACAAACCACTTAAGAATCATACATTTCACATAGAAAATATTTCATGTATAATTTATTTGTATCAAAACATTTTTTAAATAATTGAATATTTCAATCCATAGAATGAAAGGAATTCAATAATTAATAAAAAAATAAACTTGAGCTCAAACAAAGTTATACCTATATTTTTTCAATTATCTATGCTCTGATATTCCTCATGGAAGTTATCAGTTATTTTAAAGCTTCCTATGCACATGAAATGTGAACTAAGAAGAGAAAAGAAGAACCCATTTAGTATGGACTGAACAAAATGTAGAATTTATGCACAGGTGTGTTCTCACACAAAATTACCTCCACATAGAAACAGCAAGTTCAGAAGGAAGAAGAAGAAAAACAAAAGAGATAACAAAAAAAGAGATAAAGAAGGCATGAATATTGAAAGAAGCAAAGTAGGCACAAAGATGGAAGTTTCAAAGGCCTATCTATAGCTAAGGTAATCTAACAGAGCTCCCTAGGCCAGTCACCATAGCATAGGATAGACAAACACAACTCATCTAACCTTCTTGCTTATTTTATGCCCCTAAAGGATCTATTATTGCTCATCAAGACATCGTATCATAACTACATGCATTTTACGGAATTTTCTCTTAAATTTAATCACTTATAACAATTCACTAGAGCTACATTAAACTATACAGCATTTCAAAACATTGAAACAAGTCATTGAAATGCATTGTTTACTAGAATGAAACTAATTTCAGGAAAATCTTTTATATTCACCTGCTGAATCATATATGTAATGATGTACATTAGTTTAAAACAAAGCTTCAGTAACCATAAATACTAAATCCAAAGCAAATCTCAATCATTTCCAGGCATTATAATTAATGTATTCACACCCCTACCAACCAATGTAGACTATGAAGGAATAACTAAGGAACAAAGCTCAGCAAGTTAATTAATTAATGGGTATAACATCAGAGCTGCAGTTGAGAAATTTTTGAAAATGAAATACAAAGAAAATCGTATGGGATTTTAGGAAAATTGATTTATTAACTGATTTTGAATCTGGACCTAAATCAATAATAGAAAGATTTCAGTTCACATGTAGAAATAAACAAGCTACACATCCTATTGCTGCTGCATTATTTGAGTAGTAGTAGCAGCAGCAGTAATAGGAAAGATAGCCGCACTTTAGTTAGACTATTTTGCACCAAAAAACAAGGGAACTATTTAGTTTGAACTTAGGAGTTTAGAAAACAGGGAATCTATGCACAAGGTGTATTCCCATGCAAAATCCCATGGGCATATAAACAGCAAGTTAAGGAAGAAACAATAAAGAATCCTCAGCAAAGAAGGCATGAAAATGGAAAGAACCATATTCACACTTATGATCCTGAAGGCCTAGCTAAAGCTAAAGTAATTTAATGATGCCTCCTGGGGATGCCAGTCCTCATAGCATAAGATGTACAACCTAACCTAACCCTATGACCTATCCTTAAGCCCTCCTAAGTGTCCTTCATATAAGGTTATGCTGCAAATTGAAGTATCAAAATTGAATAAGATAAAATTATTACTTTTAGCTTGAACAATTGATGTAAATCTAAAAAATACCAAGCAGGTATTAAAAATCAAATTACAATAAGCTAAAGTTTCAGAAATTGAGGCCATACATCATTTGATTGTTTAACACACTGCCTACGTATTGGGTCACCGGTGAACCAACCAGCGTTGCATAATGGTTTGCCTGTACACCAACACTTTTTATTTGGGGTTATAGAAAACTCTCATATAAAATTATATTAGTAAACAAAGACCATTATGCTGAGTAAAAAGGAAGAGCAAAAATGACAAGAACAAGTCTAACTGCAAAGCACATAAGTATCACCAAATTGAAATTCAGCACCCTTTTTGAAACAGATTGGGTATATGCATTCATCCATAGCAAATGTGCTAATAACCAAGTTATTTTAGCTATAAGGTTGCATTTAACATGACACAAAAACTAGTACCATCCTCATCAAACTGAATTGCAAGACATTCTTGGTCAATAAAGGATTAAAATAGGAGTACTTCAGAGGAAAGATTATATAAAATAAAAAGAAGAATAGAATATCTGAGAAGTAAACTTAATGTTGATATCAATGAGTTCTTGATCCCAAATTCTGTACTTTGTATCAGAGGCATTCAAGAAGGCCGTACAGCAAAATTTTATGGCCGAACAGCAAAACTTTATACCTAAATTTTTATTTATTTTTATTTTAATTTCTGTAAAATATTCTAGATGTTCTTGTGAATGATCCAGATACACAGTAAAAACATAAAATGAAAATTAACATGTCCTAAATTTTATGGTTTGAGGCAAAGATCTGAATTTATATCATTTCATCAAAAATATTCCTCATTGAATTATCAAATACATACATAGAAAAAGCTCTCAAACTATGAAAAAAACTATTGCAAGACAAGGGAATTACACTATTCTTACATATACTAAACTCATTTCAAGGTACAAGGATTACATATATAACAGGAAAAATGGAAACAAAAAATAATTTAGCATAAACTTGAGCAAAATACAAGGTAAATTTAAATAGAATAATAAAAACAGGACATGACACATGATATAGCTTTCAAAATATTCATCATTGCAAATGAACATTGATGAAGAATAAGACACACAAAAAGATACTTACCTAAAGGGAGCTCTAATATTCTAAAAGCTTCTTTATCAGATATTGCCATAATTGTAAAATTATTTCAGTTTTTGACACTGAACAAGGCAAGGCCTAATAACTCTGCAGCTCTGATCTCCAAGAAAAGTATACCTGTAAAATAGAAAAAATGTAGATATTCATATTCAAATTAATCCATTCCAAAATGCAACACAATCAACATGACAAATTAGAATGGGGTACATGTAACATTTGAATTGTCACTACAAAATTGCACTTTTCCACTGTAAGCTAAACATATCTGGTACATTTAAACCTTCAAGAGTGACTAAAAAAA
This sequence comes from Orchestia grillus, assembly GCA_014899125.1. Lineage (NCBI taxonomy): Eukaryota > Metazoa > Arthropoda > Malacostraca > Amphipoda > Talitridae > Orchestia > Orchestia grillus. The sequence continues at coordinate 34,857 of VOMN01080225.1, forward strand.
AATTTGCAAACTTTGGCAACAATTTTAGACTTAAAGAAAATTTTTCCAATAATTTTAACAAATAGCAAGCAATTTCTTTGTATTTGAATAATATTTATGATTGTTATAATTCCAACATTTATTGTGTATTTATTAAAAGCCACATAGTGTTAAGAATGATCACTTTTACATCAAAGCTACTCTGAGCTAGATATTTGGCATACTACCTTGACCTGCTTAGAAAAAAAATGAGTGAAACAATAAAACTGACTTGTTACTTTCTTTTAAAGTTTTTATAAATTTTTATATTTCAAAGTAATTTCCCTATAGAAATGGGAATTAGAAAATAAAGGTGTTCATTGTTATAGTACCTTCACCCATGATGCAAGTCAATAAGTTTTACAGCTCAGACCATAGCTCACAAATGCTCCCAAGTGTGTGTCTGTAGTAACAAATATAGTACACTTGGAGGGATGGTTTTGATTTAGCTGGTACTAACATACCACTGCTATTAAATTGAAAATAACAAGAAATTCATTGGCTCTACTGATTTACATACGAGACTCTTTAGGCAATTAGGTCAGAAGTTTCAGGCCAGATTTACAGTATTTCATCAAAACAACTCAGATATACAAGGAAAATTTGAGTTATAAGCTTCAGACACCATGTTCCCTACCTGTTTTGTACACACAAGAGCTGGCAGCAAGCTGAGTAAATTATATGAAATGCAAATTGACTAAATTTGTACTATGTTAAATATATAGTAATGTATAAAATTTATAATTTCCTTTTGTATATGCTGTACATAATAATGTATATAAATATAAACCTTTGAGAAACAAATTTTTGTAAATATTTGTAGACAGCTTAGTTTAAGTAAACGTGGGTATCTGTGATACCTAGTGATGCTAGATTTATCACAGCTTTTCACAAATTTCAAGGAACTCAAAATGAACATATAAAATAAAATCAAAAATGAAAAGAAAAATTGAAAACAAACTTCAATACCAAGAAATATAAATTCCAAGAAACATAAGAAAAAATAAGAAGAAAAAAGAATGCTGTTCTTGTTAAATAATGGCTAATACTTATACTTAATAAATAATATAAGTTCTGACTCATGATTGATGTTACAAGATTACATTCAATGATATAACAGTAATATTAATTTATTTATAATTTATGCTATGGTTTAAACATCAAGAAAAATTTTTGGACTTGACATACAGATCAAAAGAACATCCACAATTGATGAAAAGTATTTAAAAAAATAATAAAATTCTGAGAATATTTCAGAATTTGAATGAGGAAATTTTCCAATTTTTCCAGAATTATGAAATTCAAAATTAATACTGTGTAGATCAAACTTACCTTTCACAACCAAAAACTAGATTTAACATACTGAACTAAGACGAAATGAATTATGGATACTCTGAAGTTAAAATTTGTTGAGTAATGTGTATGATCTAGAAACTTCTACTCTGATGATTGATTAGTTCTATTAAATGAAAATCTGGAAAATAGTTTACTTCAAAAGGGAGCTCAAACTTAAAGAAAATGAAGCAGTCCCTACTTCCTCATCAGAAATAAAACCATTTTCAGGCAAGAAATAACGAAAGTAAATCGAGAATAAAACAGTCTAAGACCAAAACCCGGTCATTTATCATAATTTTACCCAGGATTAACACTTAGTCACTGTATTAAACATTCTACATCATAAACCTCAATAGCTTTTAAAAATAAGTCCGGCCAAGTTATATTAATTCCTTCCAGACCCACGACAACCGTGAAACCACAGCCCTTCCTGAAATCACACAAACATTAGGCCAATGGATATGTTCACGTTCTTGTTCTTTAGATGAAAAATTAGAAAATGGGTGAAATGGTTCACAAAAAATGCGTATATTCGAAATAATACCAAGCCCATTGATATATCTTTACATATTCACTTTTTGTAAAAATTATTTTATTCTGCATTAAAACTGTGTTTTGCTTAAAAAACTAGACTGTGATCAGCTAAAAGGAACAATTTCACTGTTACTTCTACCGGCGATTATATTGTAATGCCCCAAACACAGAACAACAAAACAATTCAATATACTTTCAAGGCTATTTGCCTCTCTAGAGCTTCTGAAAGATTGCGCTGAAAACCAAAGAACGACCATTGATTGGAAATATTAGTTGTCAAGGCTTAATTAACTCAGGGTTTTGAGATGGCTCATTGTGTACACAGGTCTCCATCAATATTTTTCGAGATAAATATTTTTATGTGTATTATAGCATTATTTTTACACGAGTCAAGCCTTATACCTACAATCATATTAGAGTTGTCCATTTTAATTTTTATTTCTCTCAAAACGAGCTAAGAATATATTATTGCTATACACCTATCGAATAATTGTTTAATTTATTTATGCTTCTTCATTCATTTCTGCTGCACAACTTTTTGAAATACATACCATCACTAATTCATGAGCCAAAGCAAGTTGAACATGTAGTAGTATTCTTGTTCCTAAGTTAGATGAAAAATACTGTACAGATCATATAATTTCAAGATTCCTAACAGATTTTTTTACTATATTTACAACTGTGTCCAAAAAGCCATAACTGAATTATATGTCTATATTAAAAATTAATGAACAATATATGGGTACAATCAATATCATGTATATGATTATATGATGACCTATACTGTAGAAGAAGTATGCACTATTATGTTTTTTTTTTGGAAATTCGTAGTTTTCTCAAAAAATATCTCCGACGACGCCTAGACGCAAACATTTCAGTACAACTAACATACACAAGCATGATTTTTTTTCTTCGTACGGAGTATTTCCAGTAGCTTAAAAAGAATTGATCCGTTATTGCCAACCGTAGATCAATTTGGATCCTGGAATTCTACAATTTCTTAAGAAATGTGAGTGCACGCATGAAGCTGGACGTAAAAAAAACATTGACTGATTACTTTACAAAGTTTATCACGCTTCTTTAATTTATGCACGCTCTACAGTTACACGTGTAATTTTGTGTTAATTTCATGCGCGATAATAGATGGAGCAGCACCGATGTGCAGCTGCTCAAATTTCTCTTAAAAGCTACCGTCATGTTCCATTTTATGGACCTGCATTGCTGTTACGGAACACCTCTTTTGTTTTCTGTAGGTGCAAACGCAGCTTCAAATTAACACGTAGACTACGTATGCTGAAATTCCAGTCACTCCTCAAAAACGTTCGCTAAATGGCGATTTCGTTCCGCTACACGTGCTGCGAGTGTTCCGCTACACGCGTCGCGAGTGAGAGTAAAAGGCGCACTATAAATGAGGTACATGCAGAGCTGGGCAGCGCTACTTTGAAACGTAGCGGCCGCTACAGCTACCGCTACATGCTCTAAATGTAGCGGGATACCGCTACACCCACTAGATTGTAGCGCCGCTACCGCTACTAAAAATGTAGCGGCCGCTACATGTAGCACGCTACTGCCCACCTCTGGGTACATGTCATACACGACTGTTCAACTTGATGTTCGTAGTAGGCTTGTCATGCCTCTTTGAGGCGATGGGACAGGCCATACGCAATAGCCAATAAAGAACTTTTATTAATGCCAACACGTTTTAACGTTGGATTTGCAATGACTTACAACTACTGGTGCGTTGAGGGATGTGAGGAATGTGTGGTTCAAACTTCCTTCCCAAGGGAAGTACTCTATGGTTACGTGAAAATGCCTTGACAGAGCCGAGATTTGAACCAGGGTTTTCTTGGTTACGAGGCCCTCACGCTAGCAGTACGCCATGGAGCCCACCTAACCCATACGGTTAGGTTAGGTGTCTATCTTATGCAACGGGGGCTGACGTCCCCAGAGGTACACTGTAGCTTACTTCTGCTCTCGCTAAGCCTGCGGGATTTCTATCTTTCGTGCTTACTCCACCTTCTTCACTTAGTCTTTACATTACCTTCTTCTTCTTTCTTAACTTGCTGTTTTTACGCGCAGAGAATCTTAATGTGGGGACACATCTGTGCATAGATTCCATGTTTTCTTAATCCATACGAAATGGTCCCTCCTTTTAGCAATCTTGAGATTGACCTCCATGTAGCTAGGGAGCTTTAGGGCAATAATAATAATTTTATGGGTCTGTCATGTGTCGTTTCCCTTTGGTCCATAAAGTGCCACTACGCGCGTGGTGCACATTCGTACCATTACGTTTATCAGTAATATCCAAACAGTACATACATATATGGACCACTAAGTAGTCAAACGAGTGAAAACTTAGCACTTATATACATCCAAGTTTCGATATAAAACTTCAAATATTAATCTAACATAAAAAGAGCTGCAGAGATTACAGAGATGTCTGGATTAAAAGTCAGCAAAAAAAATTGGAAGAAATTTAAAAACCTAATATGGAATCGAGAATTGAATTCGCAATAACAGCCTTGACATCCGAAATTAAATGTAAAAATTATCGTCAATAGAGTGTATTTTTTGACTGATTCTTGGACCTCCAAACCATGAGTTAGTAAATGCAAACAATACATTAATATTGTGCATAAAATACTTTTTAAATAACATGCTTGTCATCACTCATATTTACATCATCTCATTCGTAATTTTCTTTTGTATAAGCTTTTTTTGTAGTAATAACGCGGACTACCAAGGAGTTAAGCATAAGATGTTTTGACAATAAGAATGCTCTTCGATGTCGCCTGATTTGAATCCACTCGGCCAACACGAGAGGCCCAAGATTTAACAACATCGATGATGAAGACCGTATAAGCATGAAAAAATTTGCACCCGCGACAGATCGTGTATACAGTCGTCTCTTGCATAGAGCGCTAGATCGGTTCGAGCAAACAACCGCTCTATCTTCTTATGGGAACGACTCTTGGGATCGAGGCAATCGAGCCGGTAAGTAAATTAAAAAAATTGGGGGTGTGGTTTGACAAAACATGACTTAAAACCCACATAGAAAAACGTATAGTATATTAAATGAACCTTAATGTTTTTCCAGCGCGTAAAGACTGTGCAACACGAGAAAAAAAATTGACCATTAAATCTCGTGTCACCACGTTTCGACAACTGAAGTTTGGGGCAAAAAAATATACTTAAATCTCTTCAGAAAGTATTACAGAAATGCATGAATTTTGCTGCTTGTCTCCTTCGTAAGGCACGATATGTTTTCTCTTCACACCTCTTTTAAAGTAATGCAACAATTTTAAAACTCCTACCTCCCAACGCTGTTAACAAAAAGCAAAGCAGGAAAATTGATGTTTTGTCGAGTTACCTTTCATCCGACAAAGAGCAAAAGGCTCAGTCAGTCTCAGGAGCCTCGGTATTGAACAATCTCCCTTTGTCTCTAAAAAATCTCCAGTCACCAAACGAACTCAAGGAAAAAGTATCTCGTCATTTTGCGTCTCAGCTATAACACACGTATCCATATCAATGTATGAATGTGTGGGTATATGCACATGTATCCAATTTTAGCCTCGAAACTTGCCTTAGGTCATTAGGACGTTTGCGTTATGATCATTAACAGAACTAGTACATACCAGCTAAGACCGTTGTCCCAGAAGACGCGTCTTGTTTCCTTGTGCATCTTACGTCGTGCAAGAGCTGGTGGGTGTGGAACTTTAAAAATTACATACAATACACCCCATTCTAAAATATCGGTACCTCACTGTGATTAAGTTAGTGAAGAACGGACGTCTTACAATCATATGCGCCATCACTTGCGACTCAACTCTTTTCCATCACGTTTTAACAAGTATCAATATTAAGCTGTGCAAATGCTTAATATATTTCACGTGAATCACTACTTTTTCGTCGTCATTTTGCGGTTTATCTTATGTATAAGAAAATTCAAGTTGCAATAGGCCATCTTGGCGCTGTAATTTTTATAAGATGTATGCACAAAGACCGCACAATGGTTTTTTATCAATATTTACTTTTTGGTGCTTAACACAGAATTAAGCATCATAATTTGAAGTTTCAACGCGACTTCCCCCCGGTAATTTTAAGGCTGTAGTCTTACTGATCACAATCAGAGGTTTCCTTGCGACTTCCACCTTTTAATTTTAAGGCTGCAATTTTACTGATTGAAAATTCCATGGACCACGCTTTGCATGCGACTAATTTTGGAATAAACAAATTTTTTTTTCTTTCGTTCTCACTAGCTCCTCATAAAACGCTCTACGTCCTCTTTCTAACTTAATTTTTTTCGTACTGTGCGATGCTTGCGCTAGTTGCTCGACACGAGTGGTTTGCTAGAACCGATCCAGCGTTCTATGCAGGAGATAACTGTAGAGCGGTTGTTTGCTTTTGATCGATCCAGCGGTATATGCAGGGAAACACTGTGGACAATATTAGAAACAAAGATGATCCCTTCCATATTACTATAAAAGCAAATGAAGATTAACACGTTTTCTGGGATGTAACCCTCCAGCGGGTTCTTTACTCCTAAAGAAATAGCTTTGTCAAAGGAAACGTGTTAAGCAGCTAGACCAGGGGTGGCCAACCTTTTACATACCATGCGTCAATTTTATGTCATACGGTTTCAGATGCGCCATAAATCTCTTGTACTCACCCCCCATGGCTTAAGTCATGCATTATGAATAAGCTTAAGTTTTATCGCAAGGATGCATTGCGCCACTTCAAGTCATGCAATGCGCCACGTTTGGCGCATGCGCCATAGGATGGCCACCCTTGAGCTAGACAATCGTTGCCCTGAGAAAGGCATAAAAAAGTTTAACTTGATAATTTATTTTTCGATAAAAATTACTACAGTTGGCCAACTACCTCCACGAAACTCATTAACAATTCTTAAACCTATAATTTACACTTGTCTGGAATGTCCCTTTACCTTGGGGACCACAACACCCCTCCCAACCTGCACCAAGTCCTGGATAAGCAAACCCAGTCACACCACCAACTCCAGCAGCAGCCAAAACGACAGAATCTTAGAAAAATATTCTCTGCGCCAACTCCACATGGACTCACAAAAGAAAAAAATAATATGACAATAATTAATAAAAGATATTTTCATAAATTTCAACAAAAATATAATACTTCGTATCAACTTATAAAATTTATCAATCAAGAACCGTAACAAAAATGCGAGAGCAAACAAGCACGAACACAGTAACGAATTAGTTAACAATACAAATTATTCTAATGAAATGACAAATGAAAAGACATTACATGACGACCTAAGATACCTAAATGTGAAATGAAGATCTAATCGATTTACCTCGACAGTTACGAGATTATGATCGTGAACAATGTTTTTTATAACCATTCTTAATTAATCAAGTGACACAAGCGACTCCAATCAATATAAAAGCAATAATTCACGAGACGAAGAGCTAATGAGCTGTTACAAAAATAACGGCCGATATCAGAAGTGTTAAAATAGAAAAATAAACAGTAACAATATTCAAATTAATCTAAAATATGAGGTTTGAGCATCAAACATTTCTGTCACCGATCAACGAAATACTTCAATACTCGCTGATAAAAACTTCCCGGCATGTAACAATTTTGAAAGCTGATTCCAGCTCTAGTTTGAACCTGAAAAGTTTACCATTCAAAAATGTGATGAAGTAATTACAAAATTCTCGACAGTCGGACGATTTTTTTTACAGTAAAGCTGCTTTCTTCTTTTAATAAAATGGCGGTTTACTTTCAACAAAAAATCTGTATTGAAAAATACTGATGCAGTTTTAAATATTAGTAATAGCTTTGAAAAATACTCAATCAGGGTGTTTTCTAGTTAAAGGAAAGATGGAGACGCATCGGTCAACGAAATAGAGCCATATTTGGCTGATTAAAATGCATTGGGTTTTTGACCTTTTTTCTTTCAAAAATCGGCATGAATTTTCCGGACAACCCAATATTAGCATCAATCAAAATATTAATGTGATAGTATCAACAGCTGGTTGAGAAGCTTTGTATTAATAACTGAAAAATAATGGCCACACTGGAATATGAAAAATAACAGATTTGGGTAAGCTAAATTTCTTTCCTCATCAGGGATGGAACCGGGGACCTCCTTTGCAGAGAACAAGCACGCTGTACACAGCGCCACAAAACCCCCGACAAGCGAATACCTGCAGCCCTGGCATTCACTCAACTGAAACACCACCTAAATCTTAGATTAACTGGCCGCCAGAGGAAATGACTTCCCATGAATTTGGTAAATCTGCGAAGATTTGATAGAACAAAGCAAGCTTTGCCCCTCCGGTTTATTCGCGTGCTAGCATGGGACGGCTTTAAGTGGCAACGAAAAGGGGTGGTTGCTGTTACTGCCAACTTGGGGTGAAGTTTCTGTGGGGGAGGATACCCGGGTTGGAGAAACATGACAAAAATTTCAGACCGTCAGCAAACGGTGTTCAGAGGAAGGAGAGCAAGTAGACGTTAACATCGCATTTGCAGCTTGATAAAACTAAGGTCGTAGCTTCATCTGCAACGCTGAAGGGAATCCCTCGTTCGACTGTGTATTAAAACAGCGGTCAATAGATGTTAAATTTGATAACTATTTTATGCACTTATAACATATAAAGAAAATACCAACTCAAATGTATCACAACGGGGCGTAACGAATAAGATGATTGCACACAAAATTAAAGCTAACAACGATTCAGAGATACAGCAATTTTGGTACCATGGTCGGCAAAGAAACCTGTTGTAATTGAACCCTGTGTACCTCGAACTTAGGCTTGATTTTAGCCCTATGTGCAGGTTTTTGAGGAAACGATTATTACTGGTTAATTTTCAACCAAAAATTTTCATTGAAAAGTACTGATACATTCTTAAATATTCGTAATAGCTTTCTGAAAAGCCTGTCGAGGGCTAATATCAATACTACGTCTGAGGTGCACAAAGCGAGTACAACACGTTTCATTACCTAATTTATTACTCGAGCTAAACGTTACGAATTTCGACTTGATGTTCACACTCCGAGCTAATTTTGTATCCACACAGACCACGAGAAAAAGGAGCAGGCTGACGCCTTCTGGTGGGTTTCACACAGTCCCCCACCAGCGGTCGCACTCCGGGCGCCCCGGGAATGCGGTCGGTGGCAACGATGACGTCAGAGCTGGTGCAGTTGCGCGATTCAACTTACAACAAGCTTCTTATTTCCAACTGTGTCGGAAATAAAAAAGCTGCCTATTCTATCAACTCTTCTCAAGAGGAGCATGGAGAATTTCGGTTCATATTCTTATAAATTATCTGGAAAAGTTCCCGGAATGCTCAAAAATGAGTATTGACATGTTCAATATTTTGAAAAATTTAGTTGGCGAAGGCCTCGAGAGACCATACCTTGGTAAAATACTGTGCTGGTGCCGCGGAACTAACGCCTCATCGCTCCGAAGGTCGACTTGGCAGACAGAGTGGCGGAGAAACCTTCAGGAACAGTAACCTATTTTCACATGTTCAGAGGAGAAACCTTGAGAAACAGTAACCTATTTTCACATGTTCAGAGGAGAAACCTCAAGAAACAGTAACCTATTTTCACATATTCAGAGGAGAAACCTTAAGAAACGGTAACCTATTTTTACATGTTCAGAGGAACTACAACTGAGAAAGAGTTTCCATAATCTGATAAGCTTTATTTAGTTCTCGTAGAAGATGAAGCAGATTCTTTGTTAATATTTTATAAGGCCCAATCCCAGAGGCATTTATGATCGATAAAAAATACTGGATGTACTGAAAAAGGCTCGAATCGCGACCAAGATGTCCAAGAATCTCTGAAATACTAATTAGGAACAACAAATCAGACAACCTGCAAGAACTCTCTCACCTCAGCCATCTATGGCGCAGAATCATTTTAGGTATGCGGTATGCAGCCATTGCACGTGACCCACTTGAAGACTACTTGGTGCCATAGGCTGGAGGAGCACCTCGGCAAAACTATGCCTTAACAATCAACACCTGGTGTGACATTTAGTGCTACATTTTTACCTTAGAATGAATTGTTTCCTCTGATTCATATCTTGATAATTTAAAAACCTGAGTAGCAATAAACTCATCTTGCAGTCCAAGAGCATCTGCTATTAAATTTTACTGCCCATCTACATAACATGTCACTATGTTTGAGATGGAGAGCATTCCAAACAGCAGGAGCTGGAGAATTGAGCTAACGGGCGTCCCCACATCCACATGGTGTCTGATGCACCCTGAACAGCGTTAGGAGCGCGCTAGTGACCGACAACGTCAACACCCGCAAAACCTCACGCTTTTCTTTCAGATTCCCGTGAACATTCTAAGCTGAGCTTGTGCATTTGATATTGACGCGTCCTCGCACACCATTTCGCGGTCTGTGTGAACGCAACCAAAGACAAATGACGGAATAAATAGATACTTCTTATTACACTGTTTTAACTTCGTGCACGTTGGTGAAAGCATTCAAGTCCTGCGAAACAGGGATGCTTTGCGAAACTTGCACATTGTGCGGTAAGTGGACGTTCTGCAGAGTTACAACATTTACAGGGGCATGAGCACTCTGAGACGCGGCAACACTGCGATATATTTGACTGCTAGGAGGCACAGTCAGGTTCTGAGAGCGGCATCCCACGCCATGATGTGCACTGTCACTGAAAGTTGTCGCAATATTTCCAGGAGGATCAATCCTGTGAAAATTATAATGACAAGACGCGGTGTCTTCCTGAATTGTGGTCACGTTCAAAGGAGTGAGAATTTTCAGAGACGTTGTGGTAGTGTTCAACGATCCGGGAATTTCCTGCGCGACGGTGTTGTGTAGAGGTGTGGCAGCGTGAAAAATTGAGGTATTTTGTTGTGCTGCGATGTGGAGGGGCGTTGCGAGCACCCTCGAAGAAGGCTTGACACTTTGAGGTCCTGGGACTTCCTCAGGAGAAAGGGCAGTCACTTCACGAGTTTCACTCTGACCAAGAGCAGCGTTCTTCGATCTGTCAAGGTTCAGAGAAGTGCCCGCGTTGACGGACGTGCTTGCGTTTAAAGACGAACCGACGTTGATGAATGTTCCATTGGAAGCCGTGAGTGACGTCTGCTTGGCAGGAACGCTAGCGAGAGGAGACTGAGTAGCAAAAATCGCACAAGGTGGGACAACATTAGCGGCATAAAATTGTGCAGGGCTCGAGCTCAAGGTAGCCGTCGGGATCAAGTTAGGACCCAGGCTGAATAGGTAGGGCTGTCCGTGCGTGGGGAGTGTGATGGCCACGCTGCTGGAAGACGTAAACACAGCGGGGGAAGTACCAGAAGACAACGTTGTAGATGCGCTCGACACGTGAGGTGTTGAGAGCAGGTGTAGGTTTAAAGGTTGCTGCTGATAGAAAACTTGCTGCTGCCGGGAGTTTGAGTTAGGGCTTGAAGGTGATGTAAGATCGCAAGTACTTGTGGGAGCCCTGCTGTACGTATTAGAAGGGGCTATGTTTTGGTGACTTGGATGGCCGTGAGATGACGTGTTTTGGCGGTCAACAGTTGGGACGGTTATAACTGGAGTGACGCCAGCACTGGGGGCACATGGTGACGAAGGCTTCGCACCATCACAATTGGAATTAGTGCCCAGGGATCGGCGAACGTCGGTCAGTCGGCGTTTAATGCTCTGCAGATCAAGCGACTTGAATTCTTCGTGGAAAACCTTGAAGTAAACCCAAGGCTTCACCTTCGCATCGTGGTCTTTGTTCGGTTTATCTGAAAGCGCACGGAAAATGAACGCGTCAGTTAGGCGAGTACCACATTTTGGAGACGTTAAAATAAAACGTCAACGACGACAAAAATGGATACATTTTTGCACTGAAAACAAAATTTCATCTTACCTGAGTCAGGCAAGAGAGCTTCAGGCTCGTGCTGGGACAAAAAGTTCCTGTAGAGTTTGGTGACGTTGACATCTGGGGCCTGGTGCTTGTCTGCCTTGATGAAATCTGAGGCTGCGGACCCGGACAGCGCGTCCACTATGTGCTGCTTTACCAGTCGCACCACGTCGCCTGACACCTGCACACCAAGTGGGGCTGTGACTGAACATCTGCTCACCTCACTTCATTCTTTAACCTTCAAGTGGATCTTGTAGCATATCTTATACAGTAATTGAAAATAACAATCTTTCTGTTAGAATTACGCAAGAATTATCTTTGCTCAATATTAAAACAGGAGTTGAATAGTAGAAAGTAAACGACCAAGTTGCTCTTGCCATGAGGCTGCATTTGGCTTTGTCCACCATAGTATTTGCAGCCTTTGCACATATATCTGTAGTACGATGGAACTTAGATTCATAGATGAACCTATCAGCATGCTTGTGAAATGGGACATTTATGTCCTCTTGGTTGAAAAAGAGTTAACCTGTCAACTGTCACTGTGTACACATGTGGGCGCCGCGGTTGTTGCATTCACACGGTCATTATTGATAATACAGACCGTATGAATGCACTGCCAACCCACTGGGCAGTGACCATTAACAGGTTAACCTTTATCAGTTAGCATTAGAATTATTGATCAGTACATTTAAAAATACTTTTTATTTCAGTATACAAGTATAAATGGCTTTGATATAGGCGACATGGTGGTGTAGTGATTGTTGTATGTATATGTGTCAAATTCATCCTACAACAACCACTACACCAACATGAAAATGTCTGTGGCATAACATGTTCCAGGAGACTCTAAAGGATAACCCATCACTGCATGATTTAATCAAATCCTTCAGCACGCAAGTTATTTTGCAACAAAAGGGAGGTACCTTTGCAGAAAATGGTAGTGTAAGCTTATGAAATCAACCTTTTAAAAGGATAGTGGTCATTATAGGGCTAAGATTAAAAAGAAAAGATCTCTGATTTGCAGAGAAATGATTGGCATTTTGCCTGTAAAATTATCCCCTAAACATAAAAAATAAGCAAATTTTTCAGTAAGCAGATGTCATTTACTGCACAAACAAGTTCCCATGTAATCAAATGTTTACAAAAAGTAAGTCTTAGGATCTGCAAGACCTGGCATCCAATGCAACTAAGCCATAAAATATGCATAATGGATGATGGATGCAGTGCTTGGATTCCACACCAAAAGTAACTGAAGTGATATTCAGAAAAATTATTTTTTTGTTTTTCTCCTATCAGAAATATGTCGTATATTCATTGAAAAAGAAGGTGACATCCAATGAAAAACCATTTCTATCAAAATATCTCAATAATCAGTCATTTAGATATCAAATAATGACTTGCCTAAATGCATGCCATGCCTGGATTATCTGGAAATCATGGATATCCTCTTCTTTTATTTATCTTAAAGGTTCTTTTTACCCAAATATAATACCAACTGCTTTTACTTATTGTAGAGTATACATTAAAAGTTTAGAACAAGCCCAAAATACATAAAAATATGAAAAATTGAGGTTCATAACAGTACATACTTCCAAAACATGTTTTACCAAAACAGCCTAACTCAGGGACAAATATTTGATCTAATGCTTTCAGCAACAATGTACCAATCAAAGTTGAAAAAGAAGCACACACCTTCTTGGGCCGATTGCAGTGCCGTCCCCTGTTGTCCCGAGGGAACATTACGTTCTGCTCGTGTTTTATGCACAGTGTGCGAATTTTCTTGTCAGAGATGCTGTGTATGCTGGCAAATGCACGCTTGCACACCTGAAACATATGTAAGTGTGTGATACACATGTCCTTTGGAGCATTCCACAAAAGTAATCCACTTCAAATGATGCGAGAATGATCCGATACCTATTATTCTTACATCTTACACAAGCCACGACTGTTTTTATGTATTTTAAATGCTCTGCTAATAAGGTAAAAGCTTGAAATACGTAATGTGGCAATAATAAGACATAATTTTTCATCATTCAGCACCAAAGTTCACTACTTGAAATTGGAGCTAAACATCAATAATTTATACCTATATATTACAAACAAGCAAACACAAAACAAGAAAAAGATAACTTACCACAAGAAGTTAATGCAAGGCATGAAGGGATAAAATACTAAAAAATAATGTCAACATGATGAAAGCACACCTTGGATCAGTACAAAGGCTACTTAAATTGCACATTTCCAATGGTGCTGCTAGACAAAAATATGTGGGAGTAGTTGTACAGGGAGCATTTTAATTCATTCAGATTAACCCTTTATTGCCTGCTGTATACATAAGTAGACAAATCAGTGTGCGTTGCTCAAGCATATGTTATACTTAACAAGAGTATTATAATCCTGAAGAAACACCAACTTGAGGGTAAATGAAACCAGTGTCTCTTACATGTGTACCGATTGGTGTAATTAACCTCTGATTGTGCACTGTTTTTGCGTATTGTAGGATTTCGTCTTTGGTGGCATTTTATAACATATTGAGGGAAGTGCCAAACCCCTCTACACAAGCTGTGGTGCTGATAGGCATGTTGATTTGTAGATTAATTAATTGATTGTTATTATTCAGTGATTAGCAATGCATTACGTGTTTACGTGTTCATGCCCATATCAGCATCACAGGAGGTAAGGCCCTTCCAACAAAGAGCCTGACGACCCTTGTGTGGTCACAACACTTGTTATCTAAAATTCAGTCTCATACTTTCATACTATACACTGAAATGCATCAATTACCACATCACTCTAGGGGAAAATTGTGGGTTTTGAGAGGTTAGGAACGTTTTGATTAAATGTTTCTTAATATCTTTTTCTGAGAAATTGAAAGAAATCCATAAGCAATTATATGTTTATTATACCAAGTTACAATTGTCCCAAATTTGAAAGTGATCCATTTCACACAGAAAATGTTTTTCCTTGCCTATGCAGGGCAATTGAGGCAATACATAAAGAAAAGGACAAAATATTAAACACAGAAGTTCATACTGGAAACACAACTTAACAAAACAAAGAGAAAACTGGGGCTATTCTTACCCATATAAAAATTATAAGAATTAAGCAGAAAATAAAGTTCTGAAACTGTGAAGTCTTGTCTATGATGCTCAATAAAATGAATTCTGATGACATTTGGAATGTGCCTACATGCTTCTCTACTTCAGTATCTCAATATTTTAGTAAAGATAAAATTTAATGCAATATGAGTAAGAAGGTCTAGATCTGGGGAGTCAGGCTTGCAGGACAAGTGGTCTTTCAATGTACACACTCTGCATAGTCAAAAAATTTGAATTAAGCAGGACTAGAAACTTCACAAAAAATAAACAGAATTAGAGACTTGGAAAGTTTAGAGTATATTAGAATATGAACAGATGGCAGAACTCTGAATTGACGTTCTCTCTCACCTGAACTTCTCTTCCTTGGATACGGACATAATATTTGTAGGAGCAAGTCCTTTTCACAGAGTTGGGATGCCGTTTGCGTAACACGGCATGTCGTCGTATCAATCCATACAGGTATGAATTTTGTTCATCATAGCTGTTGGGCAATGGAAAGATGTTAAAATTATTTTACAATAAGGAATCCAGATAATTGAAAAAAGTGCAAGGCACCTAAAGTGTACTAAACTAGTACTAAATTAGATTAATGTAGTGATAAATGATTGCTTTTGCATCTATGTTTACATGTACCTCTAATGGCTATGGAAGCTAGCTGAAAAATTCACAACAAACATTTAAGGCTGAAAACATGCAATACAATTTTTAAGAGTAACTCAACAAAAGATTGGAGGTGGGTATCTGTATTGACCCAACTCTGATGCTAAACCCATGGCAAGTTTCCCCCTGCATCAAGTGGAGTCAAGTTTATGATGGATACTCGAGAGGACACCTAATTCTACATGGGTTATTGACAATGTGACATGCTCAGCCAAGACCTCTAAAATAAACTTATAAACTTGCTCCACTAGTGCTCTTACCTCTGATTAGAGTTAAAAGACTATAGTTCAAAAGAGCAGTAAAGGTCTATGAGTTCAACCTGATCATTACACATGAATGTGAAT
Organism: Orchestia grillus; assembly: GCA_014899125.1. Taxonomy (NCBI): domain Eukaryota; kingdom Metazoa; phylum Arthropoda; class Malacostraca; order Amphipoda; family Talitridae; genus Orchestia; species Orchestia grillus. Next base: position 50,721 of record VOMN01080225.1, read on the forward strand.
GAGTTGTTTCCTAAAAAAAGAGGTGATATAATGAGCAATGAATTCAAACTTCACACATACCATGCCTTGAGACATTGTCAAAACATTACAATCCTTGATGATTTTGAACAGACTTGCCTGAAATTTGTAGATGGAGCAAATGATACGAGTATCTGTTGTCTTGTAAGGTCTGCTTACAAACTTTATTCTTGTTGATGTATTGCATAAAATTTTCAAAAATATAGAAAGATGATAGAAAATCTACATAAATAAATAAAATATGGAAGTGTAGGTCAAAGGGTTTATGTGCATTATATTAGTGAATTTGTGGCCTCTTAACAAAACTTGAATTTAATACCAATGAGCAGGAAGATATGGAAAAGTTTGAAAAGTTTAACACAGTATTGAGCACACAATTCTCTAACAAAAGTTCAATAAAGTACAAAAATGCATTACAACATGACAAGTGTATGTATCATAAAAAAACACAGCAAACACAAAAAACATGCCAGTAGTTGAAATTAGATCTTAGGGAAATGAGGGCTTAAAGAACATGGCTGCCACAGGTGCCAAAAAACATTGAAGTAAAATTAGAATAGAACATTTTTGGAGCATTAGTCATTTTAAATTACCTTTTCAAGTTATAAAACCCATTGAAGATCTTCTTTCTAGACTCCTCATTCACTTCATGGAAGCATTTGTTCCTGCAGTTGCAGTTGGGGCCAATTATTTTGGATGATACAATCTTGCCTCTTGTGTTGGTGTAGGACTGACCTGAAAGTATGGCCTTTTTTCTTTTGCTTTTAAGCCACAATTCTGGATTTCTGGATCTTCTTCTGCTACTTAAACCTTTGCCTTGCATTTCACTTGTGCAACTCACATCATACGGCTTAGCAATAAAATGACTCTCAAACCTAGAGCCCATCTTAATAATATGGACTATTTAGGCAAAATTGAAAATGATTTTCACTTACTAAACTCAAAGTGTAAGCTAATCTCCTGAAAAAAAAAGATATTTTTCACATGGCATGTAGCAAGAAAAAAGATTTAATGACAGCATTACCTCCAGGACCACCAGCACCTTGCAACTATGGGTCCCCCAGTTCAAACTAGGAAATTCATCAGCAAGAAAACATAATGGGGAGAAAATAAAATAGCTGGCTGGACAAAAAAAACAGTAATTTCACTGCAGGAAATACAGATCACTTTCCAGAAAATACAACAATATCCATAAGCAGATCATTCAAGATACCACCCACTAGATATCAATTGTAACAATACAACTATATAGAATGGCTAAAACATATGAAAAATATCTTACACACTGCTACTCATCTTAGTAGTTAGAAAATAAAATAATATTTACTTTGTCATGAGCTACTCAAATCTCTTTTTGCCCCAAGAATTAAAAATGACATACAATTTATGAGAAGATCTAAACAGAATGTCAAGACTTTACAAAATTGAGGAAATGAGGAAAAGCTCATCACATTTAGGTAATAGAGGCAACATCAACAAAGATATCTTGAAGCAATATCAAACAAAGGTTTTTTAGAAGGATAGCTTGGAAAAATAAGAATGAAGATATTCTATGTAGTATATAATGGGGAATAGCCCATTTACACAGCTATCATAATCACTAAATATAAGTAATTGCGTTTAAATTGAAATAAGCAAAAGCACTTTTTTTAAAGTGGTCTCTAATTTATCAAGCTTGATTGATTTTACTTCAACTCAATATGCCAAGTTCTATTAATATACTGAGCTCCTTCAAACACATCAGCATACATTTGTAACTCTAGAGGAAAAAATTTATCATTGCATACTTCACAAACCTTACTGTCTTAATTTTAAACTTGCTATACATAATAAAGTTTAAGTACTACAATGTAGAAAATATTTTGATAAGGCTTACAAACATAAAAAGCCACATGGAAACATTCAAATGCTCTCAAGTAATTTAATGTCCTTACATACATCGTGTAACCTACAGAACTTATGGTGCAGTTAAAACTAAACAAAGAATCACTACCTTGTATGTAGGTTATTTCAGGTGATAGTATATAGTAAGTGTATATTTTACATAACCTAACCAGTAGGACACATGAAAGATTGCAGACCTAACTGGAAGGAATACACAGGAAAACATAACAGTTTGTATCACAAGCACCCAAATCTATAACAATTAAACCTACATTTCCTATTTTAAACTTCCTTTCTACAGGCTTCTACCTTTAAACACATAAAGTACAATTCAATAGTTTAATTTAAGACAGTTGGAGAGCTTAGAAAGCACAAATTGCAATGAGAAATCTTGGAGCACAATTTTTAGTTAATGTTACATCCAATTTTTTGAAGTTAATTTTAGCTTCAAGGTCCCCCAATACAGAGATTTTAGCAATACTTTTGTACTTTTATCATTCCCAAATGGTAATGAAAGATTGATCAGGTTAAGCAAAGATAGGTTATGACAGGTTAGATTAGGTTAGGAAATGTTCTTTTACATTTAAATATAAAAGTAAACTGGACTAGATACAACCAGGTAACCAATCATTGTCTCAACAAAATATATATTTGCACCCAATTTCATGGTCATATTTGTAATATATGGGTAAAACTACACAAAACAAATTACACCTAATAAAATTTTGGTTTGGGGCTCCAAATGTGAAAATTAACTATTTTATATTTTCTTGTATTGTAAAGTTAATAGAAGTAGATTTCTTCTTCTTAGAACTACTTCATTTCCAATTCAATTAAAATCTCACAGATAATAATTAAAACTCTATAGAAATAAAATGCATGAAATGATTAAATTATGTTCAAGGTAAGTATACACTTTTAACTTGTACATCTAAATAACCATAATGATAATTAAGAAATTTTACACTTGGAAGTAGTTTAAGTTTCCAGCTGGTGCCACTTACCTACACTGCACGTTGGAAGTTTTAGATTTTATATATATTTTCTACAAAAATTCTGCCCAGATTCATGCCTAAAGTTTTTTACACTTAGACAATCATACGAATTGCATTACAAACATTTATCACTATTCTTCAGGGGGCAAGATAATTCATGGCTATCTTTCAGGAAGATAAATTAATATAATTTCAAATCTTTCTATAAATGACTACCACCAAACCTATTAACTTGACTCCTAATTAAATGTAGGGCGAAACCATTATTTAATGAATACCAATTCATTCCAATAAGTGATACATTTAAACATGTATGGCAATAGATCAGAAGAACAAATTAGTTACCAGGGTAGTCGGAAGTTGTAAGTGCAACTAATTTTACAGCTTTCTTAAAATTCTTGACAAGAATCACACCCAAACCGATGTCGACTCGCTTATCTTATAAGCATATGGTGGTAAATTCACAAATACTGCAATCAATGACTTTGACTAACTTCTTCAGCAAACAAAATGCACAATTTTTATCAATTCTTACCCATTTACTCATTTCTTTAAATCATGAAGTTGGTATCTAATCTTGTTTAACGTGAGCTTGAGGTAAACTGCAAATCAATCACCCGTTCCTTTTATTCTTTTGGAAATAAGATTTCTGGAGCTTGTCTTCATTCACGATCAAAACAAACTAAATTGCACAAAGCTGTTTAAGTTACCCTACACGTATGGAGTTTTATTCCCTGTGCATATTGGCTTCCACTCATGATAAATTTGAATAATTACAACGGCTGCATTATTTTGGGGAAGGGAAATGTCATTAATGTTACATAAACAATACATATGCAAAGAACTGCTTTCTGACTTATCACACGAGATTTAACCCCTAGATGAACTGAAAATCCGTGAAAATTTTTAGGGTAAAATTGAACGGTTTTACTGACAAAATACGGAACCATGTATTACCATATTCAGTACTGCTTTACTGAAAGTGTTACTAATGAAGTCCGTCATTTAAAGGTTTCACGGTATAGAAGACTTAATGGATAATTTGATGAACAATCAAGACTTCGTATTGTTTTGGCATAAAATTTAATATTTTTATTTCACTAAATAAAGGTTAGCCAACAATTCTCACTTTGCTTAATTCAACGCTCAAGAAAACGAGGAAATTAATAAGCCGTCAATTCCAGTAAAAATTAAAATTCAGTAGATTAACTACTTTTTTTCACATACTACCTAAAAAGTATTTCAAACAAAATTGTTGTCAGCTCCAGGAACTAAGGAGGTATCTATTAAAAATATCAAATCCCATTGATATATTGAACCATCACTTACTATTAGACTACCCACCTTTACCTCTTCCTACAAATGTAGGAATGTAGATAGCAGGATCAGCCTGTGTGTATTAAACAGATAATAAATATGGAAACAAAACACAAACCCGCCAATTTTAAATCTACTCTTTCAACTTGAACGAGGTGTGGAAACCCAAACTTTCATGGCTATCCTGAATGGCATCAACGGCCAGGTGGCACCCTCCACAGTAACAGAAACGAGTCCCCAGCTGACGACCAAAGAGATGCAAAAAAGTGAAGATTCGGCCCAAGTGAACGACTAGTAATTGAGGTCTTGTAACGAGTTGCTCGGAATAATTTGAATGAAGGTTTGGACATAAACGGGAACACTACAAGCGTCCGATCTTTTCTTCGCCGAAGCGTCTCTCATGACGCAAATGTGAAACCCTCGAAAAGCTCGTATTCCTAGAACTCGATGCTTCTCGCACCTAATTCAAGCAGCTGCAAACCTGAAACTACAGCAAGAAGGCAATAATAAATCTTGGCAGACAGAGGTTTTAGTTCACGAAGTAAAGGGAAAATGACGGAATTTTCAAGTGCAAATTACGAAATCGACGCAAACGTTAGCGTCTTGACATTACCTGTTGAAGGTTAACTTTTGCGTTGACGGTGACTGGTGTTCTGCGACCTGTCAAATGATACGTCACTAACTATAAACAGCGTCACCGTATCCTGCAAAATTACCGAAAAAATCAAAACGTCGACTTTCCCAGTCCCGTTTTTTACTTCCAAGAAAAACTTCATAAAGTAAAACTTGTCATCAATGACGACGACCAACGAAGTCGAGCATTGCTGCGCGACAGATGCCATTCAACAGCGGGCTACAGTAAGGGCGCAGTAAAGTGCTCCTTAGTATCGGTAACCTTCTCCCTGAAATTATTCTTGGAGAAGTAACGAAATTTTGTCAAGGAATAATCCACATCCAAAGAAAGGGTCACAAATGCACACACATCTCGACAAAAATGAGAGTGCGACAGAGGGCAGACGCTTCACTAGGCTTCCAGAGAGACAAATAACACAGAAAGACGAAACGTATTCCATGCTCTCTCGGTTTAATTTAGTCGTGTTTACGACTCATACGTGAATAGAGACCGGGTAAAAACAACAGGCATAATGCTCGAGGCACCCGTTTGGACAAAGCAACTTCATGGGACCGCACCTATACCAAGCATCTACGCTATGCAATGAGTAAAATGGTTCTCGCGCGTCGGAGAGGTGTAGGCCTCTTTCGGACCGCTGATGCGGGGCCATACAGTGCATAAATATACACACGTTTCTTTCTTTATTACTAACTAGTAATTAACATGACTCTTAGAGCAAGGGAAAAGCTAATGCCAAACACACGACATGGTATTCTAAAGCATAGTAAAGTTCACAGTTCAGCAGGCTCTCTTCCTTTCCAAACGGATTCACAAGTGATGTGCGAAATAACAGAGAGAACAGAACCTGAAATTTTAGTATAGGCATCACAATATCTCAGTGCATAAACAGTACTCCACTAGTCAAACTTTTGCGTCGTCACTGATCCGAGAACGGGACTAAATTCACAGTTACCATACGAGACAAAATCCAGCTGTTACCTCAACGACCATAGACAAGCGGACTTCAATTGACAATGATGAAATATGGAATTGCCACTTCGGGTAATATTGGCATTTCCACGGAAATGCTAACATTTCAGATCAGTGCTTCATGACACGAGAAAGTTTTTACTCTCCAATGACGTCACACTGCAGTATCAAGCCAGAGCGATGGCTGAAAGTTAAAGGATTACACCCATCATTTACTCACGAACTCTCAAAAATTGACAATCTAGATGCAGAAAGCGTGCATTTAGAATTCGCATACTCAATTATGATTTTATTCGTCACCCGAGAGAATGTGGCTTACAGCAGCAACCAAAAATAAGTTATGAAACATTGTTCATTATTAACCCATTTAACCCTCCGTTGCTTCATGGCAACACTGACATCAGGTTGATTTTCCACAGTTCCGAGACCGCAAGAGTGGAAAATATTGCATAACTCGCAATGGAAGTTGTGTTTGATAACATAAGCAGTTCATCCGAACTCGGAGTTCACACGAATTCTGCAAATTTGAGAACGTTAAGAAAAGCTTCCATTTTCCTCGGGTTAAACGGGCTAAGAGAATACTTCCATAGAGCATAACTCAGACACATTCTACGAGATAATTTCTCAAATGAGAATTCTTGAAAGATCAGTTCGTTTAACTAAATCTTTTGCATTTTAAGGCTCGTAGACGAGCATCAGTTACCGTGACGATGAAGAAACAGGCGGTGTGGTTCAAGAGCACCAATGGGCAGGAGTGGCGAACAGGTGAAAAGGTATAAAAAAGAGGCTGAAGTCACAGAAAACGAAAATCCAATAACTCGATTTAACGAAAGTACTGTTGTATCCTAATTTTATCAAAAAAGGCTCCCTTTTGTACTGAGTGACCGAGACGACAGGTTTAGAGGCGATCACAGGAGTATACAAATGTACATCACCAACAAAATGAAGAGAAAAGACTAACTCTCTAGGCAAATGGATCTGAACTATCGATCCGTCAACACTTCTTCACTAGAAAAACAATACAAAAAAATAACACAATAGATTCTTGCCTATTCACTGTTGTACATCGTGAAACAAAACAAAATTTGAGAATTGATAAATTATTTCAGATAACTGTCCTGAAATAAAAATTAACCTCGCACCTCATCAAGTGATTGGTCTTCGTCCCCGTATTGTAACATGGATACCTGAAATAGGTTATAAATTATCGATTAGTTTTTTGTCACAAGGTACAACGAAGTAACGAGACAAAGCATCGCAGGACGAAGCGCCTGCTCACACTACACAAGTCTCTGACGCACGGGGACAGGAATCCCCAGGAGTGCGTGGGAAACGCAAAGGATCGAGAGTTCGGAGATGCCTCACAGCGACTCATGAAACTGAAGTGAGGATAGGAATGGTGAGTGATGAGATGTGTGGATAGAAATAGTGAGCGATGAGACGTGAGGATAGGAATGGTGAGTGATGAGACGTGAGGATAGGAATGGTGAGTGATGAGATGTGTGGATAGGAATGGTGAGTGATGAGATGTGTCGATAGAAATGATGAAGGAGTAGAAGTGTGGATAGAAATGATGAAGGAGTAGAAGTGTGGATAGAAATGATGGAGTAGAAGTGTGGATAGAAATGATGAAGAAGTAGAAGTGTGGATAGAAATAATGAAAGAGTAGAAGTGTGGACACAAATGGGAGCGGGTAACTAGAAGTGTATATAGAAATGTTGAATGATATGAATTAGAAAAGCAAATAGAAATGTGAGGAGATGATTAGAAGTATGGATAGAAACGATGAATGAGTAAAGTGTGGATTGAAGTGGAGGCGGGCAACAGATTGAAAAGGAAAATAAGTCTATCAACAAATCCAATGACTTACAAGAATTTGCTCAAGAAAAGTTGCCCCAAGTGGCACAAGATTGGCAACCGAGGCTGATTGGAAACATTCCTAAATGAAGTTTCATTGTACATTATTTGAATTCTCCACTGAACTCAAGTTACAACAACTGTTTTCATTTCATCAAGATACGTTAACGCTAAAAACTATGATACACAAAAGCAGAAGTATACGCTGTACACACCACCAGTATACACTACTCTACACTCACTGGAGAAATTTCCTTCAACCATACCAAGCGCGAGTGGCAAATTTGTCCTCAAGCACGCAGTGCGAGAGCTGTCGCAGCTAGCAGCAACCCCAACAAGGCAAATATGCCAAATTTGACAGGTGTGGGGATGACTGAAATGGAGCCCACTACGGATGACCGAGAACTCAGAGCTAAAGTGCATGTAGTTACGAATACGGAGAAACTGCTGCTGTGTCTGGCCGCCGCACACACAACAAAGGAAATAACTATAACTCATCCTCACAAGGAATGAAATGAACGGTACTAGGGATACAGTCCGTACTCGAAAAAGACCAGCGTTGAAGCAACTGAAGCAAAACAGAAAAAATCCTACTTCAACTGTCATACGAAATACCACCGCGTACAACTGAACAGCTAGGAAACATTTATTTTGACAGGCCATCGCGTCGGGGCTGCAGATACATGACAAGATCAATGTAGGCATTTTTTATTAAGTGCTGCTGCACCAGAAGTATCAGGCCACCGGTAACTGAATTAGACTTATTAGGTTACTTCAACGAAATAACGTACATCAATCTATGTACTGCTAATAAGGGAAAAACGTTCTTACATTCTGAACAAGTAGAATTGAAAAGATCCGAAATTACTGAAACTTCAGTTCAAAAAACCAGCAGCAGCTTATTGATCAAAACTGTACAAATGCAAACAGGTTCCTGGTTTTACCACTGCCGCCCCCCACGGCCTCTCCAACCTCGACCGGGNGACCTCTGAAGTTCCCTCTTTGCTGCCAATTCTGCCCTGGGCTCCCACGCATGCGAAACGGAGGTATTCCACCGACAGGAGACCTCATCATAGGCTGAGGAGTCCTCGCGTGGAACGTGTTAACAAAAGGTCCACTGGGACCACCAGGTCTTGGTGAGAAAAAAGGCCGCTGTTGACCAGGAGGTCCAGAGGGTCTTTGATGGATCGGTGGGGGCGGGTGCGTGGGGACACCTTTCATGGGGTTAGGACCAAGAGCAGGCAAGTCACCCGGGGGCGGCCCAAGCAAACTAGAGGAAGCGTCTGCCTCATCATTGATGGAGAGAGAACGAACTGGGCTGCCTAAACGAAGAGCTAGGTTATTCTTGCCCGACTTGGGTGCGGGAGGTCGGCCGTTGGGAACAGACGGAGGGACACCAAAGGAAAGACTATCTCGCAGGTCCCCCTGACGAGTACCAGGTCCCGAGAACACGTCACTGCCCACAGTCGTACCAGGGTTGGGTGCCGTCGTCGTTTGCGTTTCAGGGATTTCAGATTTTCTGCGCTCGCCACTGATCAAAATCTTGATGGCATTTGTGATATTACTAAAATTAGGGACAACATCAGCGATAGATTCTCTTTTGTCAATATCTAAGTCTCCATAAAGATCATCAGTGTTAGTATTATCAGCAGTAATATCGGCATTACTATCCGAGCGTTCAACACCCTCATACACGTCTGATATTTCGTTAGAATCCACGACCTCAGGATGAACAGGAGGCAGTGAAGAGGTGATAGTGTCTATGACGGAAATATTAGAAACTACTTTACGTTCATTTTCAGCAACTTTACGGAGATTACATCCGCTGGACTCCTCAAAAGATGTATTTTTATCAGCAATCGAAGGCGAAGAAGATGAACTTGACGAGTCATCACTGCTGTCATCATCAGATTCAACTTTCTTTTCCTTCTTCATGCTTGGCTCATCAGAGATGTCAGCGGAAGCTGGTCGCTTAACACTACGTTTCCGGTCTGAACGCTCCCGCTCATCTTCCGAGCCTGAGATGTCCATGTCTGAACCAGAGGCATCTCTGTGCCGTGCCGCATCGAGCGCCGCGTTAGGCGCTGCATGAGTTGTTGGAGCTTCAGACAACGACCGATAATCGTAACAACGGTAATCTTCTATGGACGAACCGAGATCAGGGTCTGGTTTGCTGGGACTAGAAGTGCGCGGGGGTGTGCGGTCAGCAGTCTGCATCGTGGGAATGGCCCGTAAGTTGCTGCCAGTCGGCGGCGGCTGAGAGTTCAAGCTGTTGAAGCGTTTCAGTCCCGACAAAATCTCACTGATACCCGACAGCGAAGAGCTCCTTACAGCCACCTTAGAAGAAGCGTTGGCTAGTTTGTCAGGTGATTGGGAGCTAACGTTGCGGCTGTCACTGCTGTTGCTGGGGCGAGACTCATTAAAAAAAAGACCTTGGGCAGCAAGTTCTTCATTTCCCGGAGGCTCACCCCAATTGATGTTGTCTTGCTCATCGCTGGACGGCTCGAGGTCTTCGAAGGACCAGCTTGAAGGCTCCAGCGACGACTGGGACCAGTAGCTTGGGGCGCGTGAGTTGACGTGAGCA
>VOMN01080226.1:0-16844 GCA_014899125.1 Orchestia grillus
TAATGCCACCAAGGTCCCTCTGTTGCTCCACTGTTTCGATCAGTAAATCATTCATTGGATGTTGGGCGTGCCCGTTATTGTTACCAGAGCGATCCCTGACCACTTCTCAGGGCTGTCGGTCGCTTGTCAGGTCCCGGTCCATTGGAGAGGCCAGTTGAGGTCTGCTGGAATGCTCTTTCTGTCTCGCGAAGTAAACGCTCTGCGGCGGAGTTTCGTGTCGTCAACGAACTTGTTGATGTTGCTGGTGATGCCGAGGTTGAGGTCATTGATGTAGATGATAAAGAGGAGCGGACCTAAAATGCTCATTAGCTCTACTAGAAACGTTACATATGTATGTATAGATTTCTAAACACATGCTGTAAATTTTATTGTTCATCATGTTTCGAATTAATTCAAATTTTCTTTAATACCGAAATGCAACTTTTAAAGTCCCGTTGAAAGAAAGAAGGAAAAGAAAATACTTTGGGTTTCCACAGCGCGTTAACGTTTCACGAAATCCAATGCCTTATTCTCGAAAAAATGCTCCTGCTCGTCAGGTTCTGCCCCTTAGGGTTTAGGAAAGGCAGTAGGGATGGGTTAGAGTTAGGTTTGTCTATCAGATCCAATGCTATTGGGACTAGCGTCTCCAGGGGGATGCTGTTAGGTTACCTCAGCTATAGAAAGGCCTTTGAGGTTTCTGCCTGTCGTGCACACTATACTTTAACAATTTTTATGTTTTTTTATTTATCGCTGCTTTGTCTTTCCTTCTTCTTCTCAGTTCTTAACTTGCTGTTTCTATGTTGCACAGGAAATCCTGAGTGAGAAGGCTCTGTGAATAGATTACCCGTTTTTTACATATAGTTCATGCTAAATTATCTCTTCTCTTACGCTGCAACATAGTTTGAGTCACTGAATCTATGCTACTACTCTTACTGCTCCTACTACTACTACTACGACTACTTATACTACTACTTCTACAACTACTACTACTATTACTACTACTACTATGTACTACTACTCCTACTACTACTTCGACTTCTACATCTACTACTTCTGTTGCTTCTACTTCTACTACTACTACTAATACTTCTACCTCAACCCATGTAGTTCTATGTACCAATCTTGTACTTGGCTGCCTAGTCCGGGCATTACTCAATCCAGTAATTCCATGGCAGGAGAGTCTGAAAGCTTACATGTTATCTCGCACTGCTTGCTGGGTTTCCCGCGAAAACTTCCATTCGGATGCAGTATCTCTAGATTTTAATTTCCGTCAGTGGCCGCTGAGCCCGCGATGTAAGCGAGAGGGTCAGTGGCCGGTGAGGGGCAGCCGCCAAGCGCTGCCGCGGGAGCGATATTTTGTCGCGGCCGGTGCGGGTGCTGGCAAGGGCACACTTATCGCGCCACGAAATATCGCTCCCAAGGCAACTCCACTGTTTACCTGTCACCATTTTTTTAGTTTTATTAGCTTTATAGCACTGAATTATGAGGCCATGCTTTGCCTTCAAAATTACGGTTTCAGATTTGCTGAGATTAACTTCGATTCGAAAGTTCTCAAGTTCTTTGTTGGGCTTTTATTTATTGAAACTTGCTGATATATTCAACTGAATGCTGATAAATGATCACGAATGTATGAACTTACATAAAACATTTGAAGTTCCTTTGAGAGTCGTTCTGTTATTCACGAATGCCAGGTCATGTTTTTATAAAGAATTTGGACGCATGTCCCAGAAGACCACACATGTAATACAGTATTCAGTCGCGCTCTACCTTGCCATGCTCAAAGCTTTGATATTTTCGTTATTTCAGGGAGAAAACGATTTTCAGACTCGAGAAATATTTTTTATGCATAAGTGTCCGCATTAAACCATTTTCTTCGTGTAGTGCGCTTTCATTGAATGAGATGCACCTGTAGTGCATGTGTGAAAGAGAATCAAAATATCTATCATTTTTTACTAAAGCTCCAGAATCCTTACACGCGTTTTTGAAAGATGCTTACTCGAATTTAATTTCCATCTAATACTCAAAACATTTCCCCCATATTACAGCGCTGCGAAATGTTACAAAGCACAGATTATAATTAATTTGCGTTTATATAGTCATTCAGATTTTATTAGCTAATTTTCAACATCAAGAAAAACGTAATTTTTTAGAACAGAAATAAAAAATTAAAACACAGCCTGTGAATCGGCATCCTTCTTTAGACTGTGAAGTCTCTGCTATGAACCAAAAACCAGCACTTTGAACTATCTCAACAGTCAACACTTACAGGATTTTATATGTTTTGCAAATAGGAAAATTTGAGTCCGAATGAAAGCGAGATCCTGTTCTAGCCAAGTTTCCATGATTTCATGCATTGCTGAGCGTATTTCAGTCTACAGAAGGGATAGGAGAGCTCGTCTCATGTGTTGTTGCCTTCCGTCGGAGTTCTACCACAACCATGAATTTTGGGATACAGAATCCCAATCTGATACGGATTATCTCCGCCTCTGAATCACAATTCTACACAAAATCGTTTGAAATCAATCGTTTAATTGACAGAAACAAAGCTTTTTTCTCGAACAGAGAGCGGTATAAGTTCAACACAATCGAACAAGCTAGCTATGGTGGTTGCGCTCTCACGCGGATTTGAAGGCAGTTTCATATCACATTCTAAAGACTTCAAGGAAATTAAAAATTCTTCGGCTAGAATGATAGTTTTCTAGATTCTAGATACTGTGTGTATCGACACGAGCAGAATAGTCACAGTGGAAATTATGGCACAAGCATCATTCGTTTAACTTCGTACCTTTTCTCCTCGATACTTCAATGGGAATGAGCACGATATCACGTGGGGAAGACGGATGAAGTGATCATTCATATCCATATAGTATATGTAGTATATAAATATATACCATATATGAAGTAATTATCAATATGGTGCATACTAAAACTCTGATCATCTTGCCTGTTATCTTGTTTATAACCGGAAATAAGTATCTCTTTAGTATAAATATACATAAGACAAAAAGTCAAAATCGTCTCTCAGTTATGAAATAAGAGTTTTTCCATCGTATCTCGGTTACGGTTAATGGGACCTAAGTGACTGAATGATTTTCTTTGGGTTAGATGTTCGTGAGGAAATGAAGAAGAATCCTTTGAGAGACACCTGCGGGACTGTAAAATAGGGACCGAACGGGTCTAGGGTGGTCTAGTTCGATCTGAAAACGTGTCCAGAGCAATCATTTCATTGCTGCAGAGCTTTACAATTAGGAAGACCTCACCACGTAGCCGGGCTACCAAACATTGCACCGAAGGCTTATACTGTGCACATGTTGTACATCTCATAACGTACATACGCTGCGTGTCGATATAACGCATTCTGTGGAGCTTCATTAAACTCGGCATAATACAAAAATTTATCAATAATACATACTGGTATACATACAGTTACCTTATCAAGCACTGCGATGTTAAGATATTTTAATGATGCACTCAGGCAGCCCAGTTCGTTGAGAAAATATTCCACTTTAGCAGCTAGGATTTCATAACACATACGAGCGTAACACCTAAGAAGAAAAAATTTGAGCTTGAAAAATTTCAACGAGCTCTGTTGGTCAATATATATAATGGGAGTGCCTTATATTTTCAAAGGTCCAAGGTCACGCTAATATATTGTGCAAGGCTTGATTTAACTTCTCTGGAGCGTTCACTTGTAAAATCGTTGAGCCGTCGATATCAGGGAATCCAATATTAATACAGAGGAGAGCTGCTTTAATATGTTGAAGAATGGAGTGCAACTGAATCAGTTTGGTGCGGTATATGAAACCCATAAGGCAAAAACATTTTATATTTTGAGTGAGTTTTGCTCAACGTTTTACTCGGTGTTAATTTAATTTTTCTACTTCAGGTTTTTAAGCTCCTACTTTCCATGTTTATCAGGGTTGTAGGCAGGTTTTTACGAACACGAACGAAGAAAATATATGATAGTAATACTCAAGCAACGTATCTCTAATATTGTTTTTTTGCTATACATACACAAATTTTTATTCATATCAATCACTTAGTGGGTGCATTAATAGCGCCAGGGAACGTGATCAGCAAAGCACTAATTAGAAGAATAAATTAGACCCACGTACAATGGTCCATACTCGCACAGAAAGTCGGCATCACCGATCGCCGGACTACTTTAGACCTAGAATGGAGATAAATTCGCCTTAAAACACCTCACTAATAAAAATCAGTTCTTCTCAGTTCTCAACTTGCTTATCCTGCGACGAATCAGTGAAGTTACGCTGGAGGAACATGCTCTTATCATCTAAAATATATATGAGCACTCGCTGAAACAAGCACTATCAATTCCAACTCTAAATACAGTATGTTCAAAGAATCACAGGATGATCTTGATTGTTTCACTTTTCGTGCTTTGCACCGAATTAAGAATCACTATTTCAAAATTCAATGCGACTTCCACACGTAGTTGGACGATGGTAGTCATTCTGATTAAAATTAGGAGTTTCAACGCAACTTCAACATTTAATAACGGGTGCAAGCTCCTAATTATCAGTCATGATACTATTAGGAAATAGTTTTTTGATAAAATATAATGAAATTGATTCATTATAATGACTTTCAAGAAAATTTTCAATACTTCTAGGGTATAACATTTCTTGAAGTAAAAACAAAACTCGCAATCTAGGATCCAAAATTTTAGAACCAGTCCAAACATCAGGAGGAGAAGTGAGACGCAAGAGAGGAATGAGGGTATTTTGTATTGACATAAAAGGTCATCCCAGTTAGTTTGTGCGGAGTAAATATAACAAAATAAGAACGTACCCTCCCTCATGACTTGAGTGTGGGCACCATAACTAAACTCACGGTCGACTTTGGTTTCGTACAAGTTAATTAATTACCTATCATGGTAAGAGAAACTATGTACAAAACGAAGCGTACTTGCATCGCCACAAACTGGAAGAGCAGTGATAATTATTCAAGTATAGAGTCGCACCTCCATAACCCCCAGCGAGTGAAACGTCGGTCACAGTTGAGAGGGTAATTAATGATGGGGTAATTAATGATGGGGTAATTAATGATGGGGTAATTAATGATGGGGTAATTTTAGTGAAGCACTAACCGCTCCCGGCGTCCAGCGAAGGTAGGGACAAAACAAAATAGCCAAGACCGTCACAAGCACACAACAATGAGGGTTCACAAAGTCTACCACATGGAGAAGCGCCTTTAAAAGCACATCACTCGACTCGACCATCGAATTTCTCACTATGAATGCACAAGCTCCATCTCATCAAGCGCTGGGAACAGCACAACACTCTGAACAAGTCGTGAGATATCACTTTCACTCGAACACATAACGGGTCAATAATTTCCTAAGTGCAAATGATTTTATTCTAATTAAGATGAACAGTTTCATATAGCTAATCAACAATAAAATGTGCAATGAACAATGGACTTATTCGTACGAAAACCAGACTGTTGAGGTAGATGAAGGAAATTACGAATCATTTTACCAAAAACCGTGGAACAAATTCACTCAGTAGGAGCATAAGCATCGGATACCCAACACAATATGAGCGCAAAAAACACAGCTTTAGATTCACGGACAAGAATAAAAACGAGAGCAACGAGCGGCGGGTGCACGGAAGTACGAACGCCGTACCCATCGACCACCACGGTTCACTTTTCGTCTTTTTCTATTATCAATTATAACGTCGAGTTTGACATGATGTATTAGTTCATAGGATCAATTATTTCGAGTTTGACATGTGTTAGTTAATAGGACCCATTATTTCGACAATATTTAGCCATTTTAGGCCGATGATACCTCACTTAGATGACCTTCCATTCAAGTATTAGAGCTCTGACGCATGATGGGACCTAGCTAGCACTCGTTACCCGACACATAACATCGCAGAGGCTCACCAGTGAGGGCCGCATCGAGTTGCAACAGCACACGGTGGGGATCAAGAAAGTATGGTGACATGCATCAGAGAAGCAAGCTCTAACGCGAGGCAGTTTCTTCGTCAGCGGTATGTACTGACCTACAGCAGCAGCTCTGCTTTAAATTTACTATCGTGACTTTACACGAGATGAATAACAAAACGAAGAGACTTGCACGATATTCGTATTTCGAGCTTAGTATATCAGTCCATATTCGTCTCTACGCGTCCATCCCCTTAGTTAAATATTTTGGGAAGCAACCTCCCAAGAGCCTTGAGTTAGTGATTTGACAGACCTTCAGGATTTCTTTTCTTTCGGTAGGTTTTTTAATGAAGTTTGTTCCGTGGACTATCTGTTCAATCGCTGTCACGCGAATTTAGCTCAAGGGCCGAGACGCGCCAACCGAGCATTGCTTACAACGACCTGAATATCCTTTATTTTGAAATAATAGCAGCCCCAGCACTGGCAGCCGTGGAAATGTTGACTTCAGCCGCTACTCTAACACGTAATCAAATGAACTTTTTAACTTTAAAAAATTTACGAATCGAAGAGTCAACCATCTCAAAATAAATTATCTTCAAATGATAATTGCAATGCTTGATGAACTTTCTCTGCCCCCAACCTCAATGACAAGTGGCGATCAAAAATCCAAGGAACATAATTTTCACAATTGCCTCATGAAAAGAAAACTGTACGTCGAAAGAAAAGAATTTTTACACGTCCATCAAATTGATAAATTAGAACACATTGGAAGAATTCGATCGGTACCCGACTGGACGATGGACGCTCGCCCACGCCTCCGCCATACGTTGCTCTCGTTCCCCTTTTCTTATCCGCAATCCTTCGTGAAGTCACGATCAGAAATCATAACACTTTCACTTGAAATGCATTCGCAGATTGAAATTATTCAATGACCAAAAGTGTGACAGTCCAACGCCGAAAAAAGACTAATTCCAGGACCCGAAGGCTGAAACCGATGGGAATAACCAGTAGGTGCCCGATGGGAATAACCAGTAGGTGCACCGACGGGAATAACCAGTAGGAGCACCGACGGGAATAACCAGTAGGTGCACCGACGGGAATAACCAGTAGGTGCACCGACGGGAATAACCAGTAGGTGCACCGATGGGAGTAACAGGCCTCTCAATTCAACCATTTCCAGCACTGTTCGCAACACCGCTGCTATCGTTTCGCTCACCACCACGATGAGGATAATCTATAATTCAAATCTCGTCAAGACCTCGGCACAAGTGTATATATGTTCCAGGTAAAGCATGTTAAATTCAATTCTGTATTTTGATTCAACGCATTAAGTTGACATAAAAAACATAAGACCCTATATTGAAGTGAACATATTTACTCAACTAATTCCAGGACCTAGACTAATAGTCTAGGACTAATAATAATTCATCGACATTTAGTGCTACCTGTATTAAATGAGAAGTATGCTCTCACTATCTATAAACTTACCTCAACAACATAGCATGAAAAATATTTTACTTTTGACACACTGAAGAAGGCAGTCTCGTTTCGCGCGCTCACTCGTAATTGCAACAAAATTATTTCACCTCGAACTCTGGATCCGACGTATATTTTTTAGTAAAAACTAAAATACAGTATTTTCAGCAGTTTTCCGTACATTTGAATAAAATTAATATCATATTCATTACTGATAAATATTCGCTCACCCACACAGTAGTAATTATACGTAAAACCTTCTTTGCAGGTTGCAACACTCCAAATTAGCGCGCTCAAACGGAAGTTGGTAGACCGCCAATAGAGAAACCGAATAGAACGATCTGCACGTGATCTTCCAGCTAGACAATTTATCCCACCAAAATTATACAAAATCAATTAAATAGGGCGAAAATTCAAGTTCATAAGCCGACCTGAAATTCGTACTAGTTGCGCTGTGAGAAAACCATCGTAATTTGTCTCCAAATGAGCTACACGAAATACCGTGCATTCGAAATACTGAAGCATAGTTCACATTAAATATGAAAACAATATTAGGAACACATCGGTGCTCGTCACATTAAATATGAAAACAATATTAGGAGCATATCAATGCTCGTACAAGCGAGCCACTGGCAAGAAACGAGAAAGGAAATGCTAAAAAGTTGAACCTCGCAACCAATTCCGGTCTCAGAAGCGGTGCCTCGAGAGAGAACAGGCGACAGCGGCACACTCTGTAACTGAAGCGCCAGAATTCGAAGATCCCTTCGAAATGGACTCGCGTAATTTGGAACCGAAAGAACCGAAAAAAACTCGAGAAATTAAGCTTTCGCTGAACAAACTCTCAGACACACTCAAATTGGTGACAGCGCACAGACAGCGCATCTGAACTGAACGGATGATGTGCAACCTGCTACGAATAGCAGCTGACCGTTCAACGTTCCAGTACCGGTTCATTTTACCAGTTTTACCAGTCCAGTTGATTTTACAGGCATCGACAAAGTTTTAAACAGCCCAAGCGCACCAATTGTTACACATGCAACGTAAAGAATAAGAACATACAAGCGCAACAGCAGTAGCTCACCTGGGCAAATGAGAACTACTGTAAAACCCTAAAGCGAAATAATCAAGCAATCAACGAAAACGGCCACTTCGGCTGAACAAAAGAACTTGAATGAGTGCTAATAAAGTAGGGTTAGAGCTATTGAGTGGCGGTAAAATCGAGCCGTGAAACGTAATGAGGCTCAAAATTAGATCGCCTATCAAAAAGTGGTCTGCACGCACACTATCCAATTGCGGTGGGCTTTCCCGAGGCCCTGGAATGTCGTTTGATGCTCATTAATTAGTGATGAAACTGAGCTGCAACGGCGACCATAATATGAACTAACACAAGAGGCCAGGGAACAGTTTCGTTCGCTGGTGCAGTCGATGGAGGCAGACACACATACACCAAAGCAACACGTGCAAGGATTCCCCATAAGAAAGTTCGGTCACTAGAGGGCGTAACGAAATTTTTGCTGAGTGCATCTAATTTAGGGCTTCGTATTCAAAACAAGTGGAATTTCTATGGGAGAAAATTTAAGCGTTGACATCATCAGTAAAGCTGATATCAATAACATGAGTGGTCGAGTTCGCCTTATGAGCTTCAACGTACATCAGCACAAAATTTTCAAGTTTCGAGCCGACCGTTTCCCCTCGGAAATGCTAAAATCTTACATCACGTCCACCGTGACCGTGAACAAACTTCAGCTCACCAACACTCGCACACTTCACGTCGTCCTCGAGATCCACTGAACATCAATGACTCTATAATTATAAGTTCTCATTACACGCTACGGTACAGAGTGTAGGGAATGGGGAGCTACCTAAACCTTCAAGTACACAAGACGAGTGAGCTTATTCTACTTACGCACCGAACACGTCTGCGTGCACGTCTCTGCGTGTACGTCTCTGCGTGTACGTCTCTGCGTGTACGTCTCTGCGTGTACGTCTCTGCGTGTACGTCTCTGCGTGTACGTCTCTGCGTGTACGTCGCTGCGTGTACGTTCAAGAACCGCAGGTTTTAGATGATCAAATAGTTCCGATTCTAAGGTAACAGAAATAGCTTTACGCTGGGTGACTATTAGACGAAAAAATTAAACAAAAAGATTCGGCCGTCTTTAGAAACAGTACATCAGGCCGGCAAGGCCATGTCTGCAGGCGTTCTTTGGTGTTCGGTTGGTCGCACGATGCTTGGAAATTTGATTTATTTGGAGTGCTTGAGAACGATTCAAGAATAACATCAGAAACCAAAACCAGTGAAAATATTTTCCCAGTATAGCCACAATGAACATTACCGTGTTACTATATGCGCACGTTATTATTTCTCTGATCATTATTATTTTGCAACTAAGTATTAATTTATTCCGCGGAAACATAAATCCAGAGACACGATTCCGGGTGAAGTTGCCTCTACAAGCTACCTACGCAAGAAGCATCGGCACCGAGCCAACTAAAACTCGTAAACCATTCCGATTGGAAAACATGGATACTAACGTAAAAGGTGAGTGTGACCGCTTAAATGTGTATGTTAGTTGTTGAATGTTCGAGCTTCAATTAGGAGTTTTATCGTATACAATGATTTAAGAGAAAAAAAATAAGTATTATTGTAAAATAAAGAACACTGAACTCAACAACAGCACATTCTTGGAATACATACTTGATCCAGCAAAAGTCAGAAGGGGTTGAAACTGAGAGAACGTTTTATCCCTTGGGTAAATAATTATCAAGCGAAAAGAGTAAAACATTAATTCTGAGAAGCATCATGTGTTCAAGATACGGAATAGGATATTCTTCTTCCTCTCTAATACTCTCTGGAATAAAGTTAACTTTTATCGTCATGAAAAATTCTAAAACGAGGAAATTGAAACGTTCATAATCAAGAATGGGGAGATGATTTCGAATGTTAATTGTCATCCAAGGATCCCAGCGTAACCATTGAAATTATCTCGAGTGGCTACATGCCACGTCTTACCTGCAGAACACCTGAAGGAGAAGTCATGCTACACTGGAGAACAACACAAAACATTTGATTCCTTAAAGTAAAACAAAACTTCACAATGAATCTAATTGCAAATTTTACTTACCGTAAAATAAGGAGCACCAAATTGATCAAACTTAAAATACTAATGCACTGTACTATCTATAACTTAGATCTCGCACAAACTTGTTCGACACTCGATGACGCAAACGTTATTCTACGCGACGCATACACGACTTAAGTTGATTTTCGAAGCAGCCCAAAAACACTAAACCTGCACAAAAATCAGGAGAAAGAACTCAATGCGAACACAAAATAACCTTTCCCTTCAGATCTGACGGTAGTGCTCTCATTTACCTTAACTTTTTAAATAACTACATTTAAGCTTCAGCTATTTCCTCACTCTGCATTGACAGGCAATAAAAGGAATATTCATTTTTGGATAAGAATATTTTCTGATTACAGCCTCAGCTTTTTAGAAAAAAATACGCGTAAATGAAATTTTGATGCGCGTTAACACGACGGAAAGAATAGCGAATAAGAGTAGAATAAAGGGAAATATTGAGTGAAGTCTATACCAGTGCAAGTGGTAAATGATGAGATATTTCAACGGATCTATGTGTAAAGAAACAATATTCAAAAGGTCAATGGTTTCTACCAATGCTTGAACAGTTATCATACTGCATCACATTCTCCATACTGAATTCCGTAAAATATATGAGAATCATTTAAAAGCTTTAAACGGGCACTAGATTCATCACTTAGAACCTTTATTTATTTCAACACGTTTTACCGTTGGATTTTAAATACCTTACAACTACTGGTGTGGTGGGGGATGCGAGGAANTTTTCCAAGGGAAGTACTCCGCAGTCGCATGAAAAGCCCCACCTGAGCCGAGGCTCGAACCCTGGCCCATTCGGCTGTGAGGCCATCACGCTCACCACTACACCATGGAGCCCACTTCTCTACCCCACTTCACAAACATCCTGCACATGTCGACGCCATTTACGCTGCCCTCACACAAACGTCAAGTGGTTCCATATTCTGCAGCTCTTCAGCGCCCAACGAATGAGCCATCTAATACTACTCTTTTGTTATTAACTGAAAAAATCAGTCGTTTTAGTTTTATTGGGACGAAAATACGTTCTTGCTACAAGACGAGGTCTTTCAACATTTACTCTTTCTCTTGTCACCGCTTCCGTGCAGAAACCTAAATGACTAGGCGAGTATGCAAAAGAAAAATTAAATAATCCCCCATAATTACGATTGCCACGGAAATTCTAGACGTTTCACGATCGAACATAAATATTTGAGAAAGAACTGAAAGAACATCATTCTGGGTTTATAGCTAAATGAACATCTTTTAATATACTAACACAGAGGTCAGAGATAATAGAAATTACCTCTACAGTATAAGACTATGAAGCACAAAATGTTCTTACATACTCGTACAATTATACTGTATACTAAGATGTACAGTGAATGATGAACAAGCAGCATGAATTTCACACGTACAGAAGCTGAGCAAATATAAATGTGATCAAAAAATTCAATATAGCAGAATTAATGCCTTCAAAACTTGAGCGAACTTTTAGAAAACTGGATCGCATAGATCGATATCCTAATTTACCTAAGCAACAGAGGCAGTAAATGAACATCAGCTAAGCAGAACAGGGCCCTAGTAAACGTTTTTGCGAATTGTCCAATGGTACGAACTTCCTCAAGAGGACAAGAACACTTTCACGAGAATTTCCTAAATGGAGTTTTGTTCTCATCGCCTGAGAACAATGGAAATTGAAATAGATAATTATGGAAATCTAGAATGGTATATTATCAATCACTAATACCTTGATGCTTGCTAAAAACAAGCGACGAGAAACAGTTTTTAATCGCAATCAATGCCATAAATTTCTCAACTCGACAGTGGAACAAGTCCAGAATTTTCAGAGCAAGCATCAAATGAACGAAACTTTGTTTTGCACTTGACGAGAACGGCGAGCATCTTACTGATTAAGGTACAACACGGAACTATGTACACTCTATGCAATTGCTACTTAAGTCCACATAAACTGTGAAGATGAGAAAACTCCTATGAAACGTCAAGAATTTGAGACTTTGGGCGCGCGAAGTACAATATTAAGTACGATTTCTTCAAAATAACGTACATTTGACGACGTAGAAGAGCATCGACTCAAAGCCTATCGAGCTCACAAATGAAAGCAAAAGAACGAATTAGTCGATGGCAAGAAAATGCACAAAACTGCTTTAACTTAAGTAAAGACTGCGGAGATTAATTAAGAAGCAAAATATTGCTCAAGGGCAGAACGTTTAAAGAAAATCCGTAACCGGAATCAATAGATAATGCAATGGAATTCCGATCAGGGGCTACGAGCACGAATTTAGCTTTGCAACTTGCACAATTCAGCAGCTGAAGAATGGCCCTCGCGATATACACTCAATGAACGACGACAAAATGGAATGCAATTGAAGGAAACAACCGGAGAATGGCTCAGCCATTCGGCTGGAGCAGACGTCAGCCAGCTAAGGAACTTCGTCTGCTAATGATAGCTGAATTCTTTTAAGGAGAACGAATTTCCTTACAGAGTTCAACCATTGTCAGCACTTGTTAAGCGTTCTGACCACAGCAGGATATACACAAAGGGACGAGAAAAATTATGGGGATATTGAGTATTAATATCACTGGTACTAGAGATCGGGTCCCGGTAACGCTACGAGTGCGAAAAAAAGAGCAGAAAATGAGACGTAACAAAATTTAGGGCTTCACAAGCAAGCGTTACTGATGATGCGGAGTGTTGCTACTGAAATGCACTCATCTCACGAACACTGCAGATGAAATCTGCAAAATACGCTGAAGGAGAATTTCCTGAAATAACGCTAGGCATATTAAGAGGGGACGCGCGCATGAAGTGAATTATATCATTGTTCCAAATACATTCCAAGTATCGTTCCGATACATAATTCATCCTAAATTTGTTAATCTTAATACATGCTTTGCCTTGGCACAAACAGAAAGCTTGATGGTCTTTTCCCTCACATTTCCATCGCATAAATGAATAAATAACTCAATTGTTAAAATCTAAACGGGATATTCTTCTACCGCGCTTCAGTTTTGAGCTAACGAGTATTCGAGTTAATTCGTATACAACTTTACAAAGTAATCAACCAGATTAAAACTTGTTCATCTGAGCCATTTAACTCCAAAAGAGTTTCAGAGAAAATGAAATGGTTCACGAGATGATGGCCTGTGCCACATTGTTTAAGAGTAAGAGATTCTGCACATCATAAAATAGCTCGAAGTAGTGACGAATAAATAGATGGGGCGTAGGCTGTCTACGGAGTGACACCAGAACGCCCGCACAGCATTTTACGACTGCAACCATAGATTTAAAAAGTTTATAACATTAGCAGGCGGAAGGGGGATCGCAAACATGGAGTCTGCAAGGAAGTTTAACGAGTTCGCATGAGATGAAAATTACTGTTATCTAGCAAGGAAATAGACCCGAGGCTATTTAGTACAAGCGCTCAATTGATGTTCCAAATTCTTGCCACAAAAGTTCAGGGGCAAAATTTGAAATACCAGGTAAACCAAACCGAGGAATGGGATAAAATTTCAGATAAATAAATGGAAAACATTTAAGAAGTAGCAAGGCTACTCTCCTTCAGATAAGTTGAGATTGAAGTAAACGAAATGCTACCATTATCGATGCTAAGTAAACTATTCAACAAAACGTGAACAAGATATGTCACGAAAATACAAAGTTGCACTCAGCTGAGGATTAAAAGCGAGCTATAGCATACAAATTAGTCGAGCAAATAAAGGTAACATTGTGAGCAAGTTAAATTTCTGAGATCTTACAGCCCCTCCGCACGCCTCTACGCCCACAAAGGTCATGTGCTCTCGCACTCGAGTCTGTACACAGGACTACACAGACCACCTGAGGGGAGCGTGTTGCTTTGTACTTAACGCGCAAGCGGAACTCGTTAGGAAGGCGCGCATAACAAGACTTCCGTCTGGGATGTGCTCAATTTGTTCAAGATATTTGCTATTATTCCTCCAAAAGCGAGTTTCTCAAAACAAAACTACTGGCTCCGTTTCACGNATGGGCGTGAGAAGTACGGTAACCGGTGCACAAATTAAGAAATGTGTAGAGGGCTGGTACAAGTCCTACTTCTATGGGAGTTAGAACAACTTCAGCATTGCGATAAGGATAGACACTGAAAAATTTAAAATCTGTTAATACTTCGGTAAACTACAACCAGTTACCGGCTGCATGAGTCCTGACACTCCAATCGAAGTAGGTTAGTTAAAGAGTAAGACTTCATCTTGAGATGAAGTAGTGCGTCCAAATGTGTTCTTAGTAGTAAGTTTGAGTATCTATGGAACACGATCGGTGTGTGAAGTGCTGAATTAAGACATTACTGAAATTCGCGGCGCGAGACACTATAATAAAGGTCAGATCATATTAAGTTCCCGTGAACTGAAGTTCTTAGGAAGAATTCGAAATGTCAGCAGAACACAATTATTAATAAGAGATCAAACACAAGCATAGGGAGTTTGACTATCTGGGTGAACAACGGAGCTGCTTCTGAATGTGCTACGAGAGTCTGCGGTCATGGAAAAAATGTCACCTTTGAAGATGACCTTAGGTTACCGAACTTGACACGCCGGGCTTCATCTAATATGTACAATGACTGGGAGCAGAGGGGCTCTCTTGGCAAGACCAAACATAAGACGACACAATTCTGCCGCATCATTCAGAACTTTTTGAGCTGCGATCGTTCTCATCTCTCACCCGAGTTCCATAGTAGAACCAGAGAGCTTGGTACCTTCTTAAGATTAACTCCCGGTTTCTGAAGCAATAACAGATTGATTTGGCTGTGAAGGAAAAGAAGGACTACGATTATCAGCAAGAGAAATAGTCACGAAGAGTTGATGTGAACGTCTACAAAAGGGCGAGGGAGGGTGCAAACATGGAGCGAAGTCCCCAACCGACGTTCAGTCAAAGAGATGCCCAGGAGTCCACTTCAGGCGCATGCATCGCACCATCTTCAGAGAGAGCAAGTTAAAAAAAATCAAAGACCTTCAATTAGTTCTTTTAGAAACGGAAGTTGACTCATTTTCGAGACGAAGCTCTTCAGAATTGAAAATTGCGTACACCTGAAAAACTTTTTTACATGAATTGTCGGACTGTACACCAACACGACACTGTTGAGTATATTAGAGGCCCATGAAAAGCACAGCACTATTTGTAAGTCAATTAAGTGTCAAGAGGGGAATTTTCACCTTCACAAAAATAATATAACACTACGGGCATGCCCCGAAGATCAGGAGGATAGCCACTTATAGAGAAGTCCATTTAGAGGAAGAAGCTCTCTTTTTCTCGACTTCGACCTCCAAGCTATGAAGCACGAACAAGGATGCACAGTTATTTTTCTTCTACAGAGTGGTAGGAGTTTCCCACTTCTGACATGGAATAACAGGCGAGGACCGAGCGAGAGCATGGCTACAAAACTTGTCGAAAGTCGCGATGCAATATTTTTATATTCCAAAACATATAGAAGAAGAAACATTCGGGTGAATAGTTGTTTATTTTAAACATATCAGAAATTCCTTGTCGGCTTCCACTGCACGATCGAATAACGCGAAGAACTACCAGCTCCCTGATAATCTATATACAATTGCAAATGCGCTATCTGGGCCCGAATAATTTGTACATAATAACTCACGAAAGAGCTACGCAAGGAAATAATAACTGAGGGTACCAACGATGAAAGTCACCATACCGGCAGTCCTAGAAGTTATGGGGTAACTTTTAGTCATGCACGCCAGTCTAGTCATGCACGGCTACTTTATAATGAGCTAAATAACGCATCTAAGCAATCAAGGGATAAATTTTCCCAATGCCCTATTATAACAATCTCTGGGGAAAATTGCCTTCTTTAAAAGACAGAAGAAGCCTCTCGTATTTCGGTATCACGTAGATGATTTAATTGGTCTGTGAATGAGAAATGATTATGCTAAACGCTCGATTTAAAATAAGATAAAATGAACATTTTAGTCACGAGTATTGAACATTTCGGCGAACATAACTATCTTCGACTAGAAACTAATATGCTCGGCAGAATACGACAGTTTGCGTAGGTTTGTACGAAAAAAAGACCACTATGATACAACAGGAAAGGTCATGATTCTCGTTACCGAATGGTTAACATTGAATGTACATCCCTTCTACCAGCCTGTGTATCGAGAGCGAACAGAGTTGTAACGAATGATAAACGTTTCACAATTTTAATCTTTATCGTCGAGCGTTGAAGCTTCCAGGTAAAACAAAAGAGGCATTTCTCCCTTACACCGCACAATAGACAAACCGACCTACCCGCCACAGTGGAGCCCCACCCACTCGACCCACTGACGGGCCCACTCGACCCACTGACGGGC
>VOMN01080231.1:0-25871 GCA_014899125.1 Orchestia grillus
AGGCAGCGTGCAGCACAGTAGCAGCACGAGCTCTCAGGCAGCATGCAGCATTTAGGCGACCCCATTTTTAGGGAAAGAGAGTAGGAATATTCTCGAGCTGATTGCTGCGAGATGGTAGAAAAAAGAACACAAACACTCAACACTGTCTTTCTTGTTGAAGATCTCTATCTGTGCAATTACTCCATTAAATCCAGGCAGAAGTCCACGAAATACCTCACGCAGCAGAGTCCACGAAATACCTCACGCAGCAGAGTCCACGAAATGCCTCACGCAGCAAGTTTTGTGGATTTGAAGCGCAATCATTCCGCAATTTTCTCAACAATAAATGTCTTCCTTGGGTTGAAAAAATATTCAAAGTTATTCGTAGATCCTCCAAAAGAATCTAGCACAATCACATTGCTACATACGGACTCACATTTGGTAAAATATTCCAATATTGAGTGGCAAAAATGAACAACCTTGGAAAATTCGTATTCTTAAGCCATCGAAATTTCCTGTCTGGTTCTCTTTGTCGCAGAAAGTGATGAGCAATGTTCACACATCACACGACACCTTACAAGCAAAACTGCAGAGGGAATCACCTTCAATTAAAAATAAAACAGCTACCTGTTTCACTTGTACCTGAATTTTACGGCGTCATTTGCATCTTGGTTGTTTACTAAGACTGAATGAAATAGGGTAGTATTCATCCATTGTCCACCAATAAATTGCTAATACTGGGTCGAAAATATTTCTCTGTCGTTTCTTCATAGCACAAAAATGTTTGTCCGTCCTCACTTTTAGTTACCTTATAGCGAGGAGCACTTATAAAAAATAGAACATCTAAGCTACGGGAGGTCATGCAGAGCAGCGCACCTGGAACAGCTTAAGTGCATGGAGGAGCTAGGGCTGTTGCAGTACTTAGGGGAGCGCTGGTGTACTCGTGCACTAGCACTGGTTCGCAGCTGAGGGCAGCTATACTCGTACACTAGCACTGGTTCGCAGCTGAGGGCAGCTATACTCGTACACTAGCACTGGTACGCAGCTGAGGGCAGCTATACTCGTACACTAGCACTGGTACGCAGCTGAGGGCAGCTATACTCGTACACTAGCACTGGAACACAGCTGAGGGCAGCTATGTACGTGCACTAGCACTGGTACGCAGCTGAGGGCCTCAAAATGAGCACACTAGCAGCTCTACAGCACAAGCACGTCATCGATCGGAGGAATGAGGTCAGACATGAAAGCTTCCAGTTTTTGCATAGCGTGCATGACAAAAGTGCTACCTTCTCTCAATTGCAATATTCCTCGCGCTGTTATTTCAATAGGCGATTTTTTAAGCTAAGTTCAGTTACAAGCTCATTTCTTGTGTAGTGGCAATTGTGTGGTGGCATTTGTGTGGTAGCACTTGTGTGGTGGCACTTGTGTGGTGGCACTTGTGTGGTGGCACTTGTGTGGTGGCACTCATGGGTCGATGGCAGGCTTAGAAATGTTAGATTCAGCTCGCTTTAAAATTTTTAGAACTTTTGCATTATCCTTCGATGGGCATGATAGGTTTAGTTGAATGTCAGTCCAGTCGCAGGAATTTTGTGTTGGATGAAATTAAAGAACATGTGCGATTCTTATCGCTAATTTCAGTTATACTTTGCACACTTCATGTGAGGATTTGACTGCAAAGAGGCACTCGATTTCGTCCACAACCTCACACTCGCAAGCCTGTCGATGAATTTTAGTGAGCGAAGTGTAAAATTTGATCACAAAAAACCAGACTTCATCAATAAACTTATTCTTTTCAACAGTTGTTCTCAATTTTGATGAATAAATGATCATTGACTCTTCCATCCTTGGCCCCGTGTAGGCCGAGGTACGTAAATCCCTAACTAAATTCTCACTTTCTTCCCGGAAGTGTACCTATCGTGTTTTATCATCAAGCTTCGGGCTCACGAGAAATCTGTTTTGTTGAAATCACAGCCCATCATTTGTCCCCTAACTCGCCCTTTCCTTTATTGTATTTCCATAATTCATGGGATGAACTGGAATAATTGAATTTGAACGATAGGTATTCTCATCACCTTCCCGGTGCTCATCACCGTCGGCGAGATTTTATGAGGTACACACAGAAAACTCATTTGTTGAGCTTGCTGGAAGTATCAGGCCTCTTTGCCGTTCCGCCTGATGACTCCGCTGATGAGACCAGCCCGCCGAGGCCTAAAAGCGGTGTCTTGCCCAAGTCAGTGTCACACAAGTCTTGGTAGGCCATTGATCTAAGCCTGGATCCAGGTCTATGTTTCCGTAAACTGCTAACAACTTAGGTGTATGACGCCCACTTGCTCTCACTATTTGTCCTACTCAATGATTCCTTGGTAAGAATATATCAGACCTTAACATGGGTTTGCCAGTTAAATTCGCCTCATCGCCCCCCATATTTGGGAAGAAACAATATTTGGCAAGGAACAATATTCAGCACGACGTCAGGCTGATTTTAATCAGGGAGCTGCAGTAGAGTGCGTCGCCTGGCACTCGAGACCGACGCAGGAGATTGTACTCAAAATTCTGTTGACTCTGCAGAGTCTTTGAGAACTCTTGCGTGACTCTGACGTTGTTCCTAATATTTCACTAGTTTTTGTGAGTACTTCAAAGATGTTTGCTTGACTCAAGAAAGGATATGAAGATTTTTGTGGCGCTCTGTGCCTTTTAAGATACCTGCGTCGTGAGACATCTTGCTTGATTTATATTGTAATTGGATAAATTTCGTTATTCCAATCAGTCATGAGCGCTTGATGAACTTGATTTGCAATGTATTCAGTGTTGTTCTGGTGTTGTTAAGTTCCTTCTTTCTTAAGATTCGTCGGCAATTTACTTCATCTTGACATCTTATCAAGTCATTCGTACTTACCTCAATGACTGATACTAGAGGCATAAATCAAACAACTAGCCTTCAACCTACGATACTGAGATTTAATTCTCACCAAATTATAAAAAAAATATTTTCTCGAAGAGGTTTTAATTTATTTAAGATACAGAACTCAACTTTTGAATTTTCACTTCCTTGAAATCTGCAGGGAAAAGTAATTGCTCAAATGGATGACTATTACAGGCATTGAGTTCCAGTTCAGAGTTATTGAGAATTATTGCTCGTGTTCGAATAACATCCCAAACTAGTCCAGTTCATTTTTATGAATGGAAATTAACTCCTCGAAAATACGCAGATAATCCCATTGGGAGCACCGGTCACCGAGTCGTGTATCCGTGCACGACAAGTGCTACGTTCACCGTATTACACATGTTCTAATGCATCCCGTCTGCAAGGTGCTCAAAGATATTTGAGCACCTTGCAGTATATTTTTACGGCAATAGATGAGAGAAATTCCAGTACAATCGTGGATTCAGGAGTGCAGGTTTGCCAGGAAAGTTGCCCAACAGCCCAATAACATCGTCATTGCGTTTTATATTGGTGCTACGATAGCAATCGCCAGTTTTCCAGAGGAGCTTTTCTTTGCTCTATGAACGCATGTCTGGCACTTTACACCTGAACAGCTGCGGGTCTCACAGCAGCATTCATGCATCAGCAGCATCGGATCCTCCCGACTCCCCCAGCATGTTAAATTACTGGCTCGAGGTCTAACCAGAACTTCAAAAAATAGACTTGAAAATCAATCCATTAATAGGTATGCTTGAGCATTCTCCTAATTTACGTCAAAATTTGTCGTTGTTTTTGAATAAGCTGAATGTATATACCTCTGGTGGCATCTTTTTCGGAAGCAGCAACAAAATAACATGATAAAAAGTAAAAAATACACCCATTTTGATATCGGTGATCAGAAAAGTTTTAGTGATGATGTGCAGGAGAGCCTGTCAAAACATAAGATCCTACACTTTCAAAAGGGTTACTTTTTCATGCTCAAACTAAAATTTCCATGTTTGTGCGTGAAGCTTGACGGTTACGTGAGGGACAATTAGTTTTTCATACACCTTTCTTTTTTCACACATACAGAGATGCTGGGGGTAATTGTGGTCGTACTGGGCATTTAACACAGGTGGTGTATTTGTACCAGCAGTTCTATGATTCTTTCTACTACGCGAGTGCCTGTACGTGATTGGTGTCGAACGACAGGTAACTCAGGTGGAAACCTAAGACTGGGCCCCTGAGTTCGTTACTATTGCCACATTCCACTGTATTTTATTCTAATATACTCCATTCCATGCAATTCCAGTTCATTACATTCTACTCCATTTAATTCCGACTTTGTATGCAAATCCAAAATGCTAATCCTGATTGTATATTAAACTCTTAGTTTAGAAAACCAATCTTAAACGTCAGTCCTGAATACAATTAAGAGGGCTATAGTCAGTGGACTCCGCAACAAATCTCCATGCAGAAGAAATTAATGAAATAATTAAACTGAGATGTTGGCTCTCGTCTTCTGACCTTCCATGCATCGTCATCATTTGCCACGCCATCAGCATTCCCGGTGCAGCGTGGCCCGCAATATCCTCGGAAAAATACTCGTACATGATAGCATAACTTTCAACAACACATCTTGGGGACCCGACTTGAAAATTTGATGTTCTACTTGTCTGCGATCCATGGAGCAATCTCATGGCGAAGCAAAAAATATAGCCATGAAAAGAACAGTTGCACACAACATTCTAAATGAAATTACAAATCGGGTATTTTCTTGGTCAACTAGCTATTTTATCGAAACAGATGAGGAAATACAACCGGAAGGTGGGGGGGGGGGAAGAGGTAAGAATTCCCAACCACTAATTTGTCCATTTATTTCACTTACTGTCAAATTCGAGAACATCATCGAAATTAGTCAATTTCAATATATTGTAAATTTTGAAATATTCTCTCAACCTAGGCATCCAATTTTGATGTACGTATGTATTAAATGTTGCGGTAGAGGTTATTCTTCTTCCTGCCGAAACTTTGCTGACTTCGAAATATTGCCACTTTTAAAGAACGTGATTGACTATCAATTCGCAAAATAACCTCATCGGTTTGAAAGCAGGAGACAAGTAATCTTTGCAGCAATATTTCAAGTCGTGGCCAATTTCCATGACTGGATTTTCAATGTGAAATGTACACACAGCGGCGCTCTGCAGCCGCCCAACTTTCCCTGGCGACTGCTGGAGTTGAGATCGAGTGAATCATCTAAGTTCGGGCTAAATTCTGGAGCCTCATCGCTGGCCTCTTCTTGCCTCCCTCAAGTTTAAAATCCGACAACTTTGAATGGCATTTTCAGGAACTCGATTGATGTAGACAAGCGCCGACTGTAAACTTAGATTTCCTAATATCTTTGATCAAACTACCATGTCGCAAGTCTCGGTGGGTCCACGAAAACAATAATGTTTCCTGACTCTCTTTTGATCTTCAAGTGAGCTATTTACAGTTGTCGTAATTTTTACCTTAGAACGAACTACGAAACAATATCCCTTGTTTATCTATTCATTTTAGTTACTTTGTAGGAAAACTTGACGATAAGGATCACTTCAATTTCTTAAATTCTATATCATGTAGTAAGTTTTAATCATTTCAAATTGATTTTGTTTATTGAGAACTCTTCGCTCATTTTATGAAGTTTTCGATACTTGTTCGTGTATATTTTCTTATATCTCACAGGAAGCCCTGTCCCACTAACTCTTCACCTAAGGAATTTTCAGAACGGATCCTCAGGTCGCATGAGCGAGCATGTTTCTCATGTCAAACGCACGAGACTGATGTTGATCTTTCAAATATCAGTGAGAATTAATTTCTAGAGCTGCTTTTGACTTTTATCTGACATCCCAGTAGACTTCTGAGCATCAGGTGCCCGGAAATTGATGTTGAAAAAGTTAGTGCTGAAGGTGAATTTGACGGAAATTTTCGTACATGAATTTTTACAACTGTGAAGAGTATTTTCAACATCAATTGACTGATGAGTCATTATCGTGCTTTGATCATCCACAAGTTGATCTGTAAAAACGTAGTATGAGTTTACTGCATTGCTAAACATGGGAAATTAAAAGGGCTTGTGCATGCATACACCCTTGTTCATTGAGATGTCAATACGTACCTGGTGAAAAAAAACACTTCCTTCCGAGAGGTGCATGAGGACCGACGGAGAGGCTGATCGTACTTCACATTTCATGTGAGCCCTCGAAATTTAAATTTCCAATTTTATATTTTATTACTTTTGAAACTGCATTTTCCACAAAGCTTGCTAGTTTGCGAGACAATTTCTCTGAAAAAAATTCATTTCTCTCAGGCCTTATAACCGTTTCGCGAGGCAGGCAAATTTGTATTTCCCAACGAAGTTTTTCTTGGCAGAAATGCTTCTCGATAAAGGTAGAGGTCGCAGTACCACATCATGTCAGTACTAGGGAGAAATAAAACTCGACTGAGGCTTTTCACGCACGTCTCTGGTGCCGAGCTCCACGATTGTGAGCTGACGAATGCAATTTGAGTTCACCTGGATGTGGATTTTTCTCGTGCGAGCTATTTTTCCGACCTTGTTTAAAAGCAGGACCGGCTAACAGACTACCCTAGGTCGAAACTAAGCGGCCCAAATTTCTTTCAGTACGCTGACCATATTGGGATCTAAGCTTTGAGCACCAGTCCCCTTGATTCTACGCTAAAATTTCGACGCTCTCAAAATTCCAAAATTATTGCATCAGCCTCGGAATATTTAGCAGCGCAGACTGACGCATGGTTGCACTAAGAACTCATTATGCCATGAAAGAGTTTTTTGACTCGATTTTCCAACCACATTCACAATTCGTTGATGTTCCGCCCGCCATTTGTCTGACAGGTCCCTCACCAGGGTCCGCCGGTCATTTGACCCGTAAATTCTTGTCTGTCAGTCCCCGTCTAATTGCCTTTCTGATACTGAACGATCGAGTCGATAACACCCAAATTAACTTGTAATTAGCTATTGGCAACCTCTCGATATGAGTTGTGATAAGAAAAGACCGCTCGTTATGCTAGTCGTCATGAAGAAAAGTAATTCTCTAAAACAATTGAAGATGCTCCTATTGTGCTGGAACTCTCATTGGTCAGGCAGGATTCAGGAGCAATAATCCCGAGCTCTAAAATTTGCATTTCATGCGGAGAAAAAGTTATTTTCGTGCTCCATCCTCTTTTATTAAGCGAGGGACAAAGAAATATTCGCGTATTTCAAGCCCTGTTCATTTCGAAATGTTTGGGATGAATACTTGGCTTTCGCTACGGTCGCCGGCCAGCAGTACAAAAGAGCGAGGAATTTATGATCGTAATTACTCATATTGCATGCGTTAAGCCTGAGCTACGTTTGGAATAAGAGCCACGAAGCAATTAAGATGAATACCTACGACTACACACTGTACGTTTGGGACATATGCGCTTCAAATGACGTAGATGGGCCGTCGGACAGACAGCTATTTGTTTTGTTTGATTTTGTTTTGTTCGCCATACGGTGTGAAATGACTCACCAGCGTGCTTCTGCTCGTGATATTCAAAGCGCTAATGCTGCTGCTGGTTCAGGTTTTTTTATATGTGGTTGATGAATGCCATCGTGGATCTGCACGGTCAAACATGCGAACGGTCAAAATGAGTCTTCGTCCATAACTCAAATGTATACTTTTTCTTTGAAGATTGATGAATACTTGATCTTATACTAGAAACTCAAAGCAAATTTCTCTAGTTTTACTAACTTTGTGTATAGGTTCGTTTGTCTCCATATTTTCCCTAAGGTAAAAATTTAACCATCTACATTGAGAGGTACTTATTCTGCGGCCTCCTCTGTCCAATGTAAACTACTTGAACCGTTGCCTTCTTTTTCTATCATAAACTACCTGTACTGCGGCTTCCTTTTTCTATCGTAAACTACCTGTATTGTGGCCTTCTTTTTATATCGTATCGTAAACTACCTCTACTGTGCTTCTTTTTTCTATCGTGAACTACCTGTACTGTGGCTTCCTTTTTTTATCGTAAGTTACCTGTACTGTGGCTTCCTTTTTCCATCGTAAACTACCTGTGCTGTGGCCTTCTTTGTCCAGTGTAAACTGCGCTACAAATTTATGCGTGACATGAATGGTTGCATTGCAGGGTTATTGATCAAGTAGTGAAAACTAGAAATCTACCCCGGCATCCATGGCGACCGTTTCTGGACGGTGACAAATTCAGCTCAAATACTGACGTCAATCTCGACTAAGAGGGACAGATGATGCGTCCATTTGTTCAGGTGTAGCTGGTGCGTGTGCACCTGAACGGGACTGACTGCTTTGTATGTATGTGTATCTCGCCTGCTACTATGATGAACAACATCTAGAATTTCAAGTTCAAAGTTTTTTAAGTATGCGAGTGCATCTCAGTTCTCAGAATACTGGTACTCACTTTTTTGTTTTGTCACGGATGTATAGCATGAGATTTGTTATCTGAATATCACACGTGTGACGATATCGCTGATAGTTGAAAATTGGCATCCCTGCGACACAGTTTCCGATATGTCTGTAGATACTTTAGTTTCTCAATTCACAAAAATTCAATTCATGTGTAATTTTTTGAATGTTACAAAGTGGTCACGACACAGACTGCATCCTGAAAAATTTGTACTCGATTTTACGTAAAAATCTACTACACTGAAAATAAAGAATTTCAACAAGCTTAATTTAAAAATACATATATATATCGAGCATCTGGTTCGAAAATAAATATCTAAGTGCGCCGTGAGAACTTTTTAAAATGCTTTGAATGCTGTTTTTTCTGTAACGAGTGCTGATTGTTGGAACATTCATGCACTAGGCATTGCTGATTGCTGCAACATTCATGCATTGGGCATTGCTGATTGCTGGAACATTCATGCATTGGGCAATGCTGATTGCTGCAACATTCATGCATTGGGCATTGCTGATTGCTGGAACATTCATTCAATGCGCATTGCTGATTGCTGGAACATTCATGCATTGGGCAGTGTTGATTGCTGGAACATTCATGCACTGGGCAGTGTTGATTGCTGCAACATTCATGCATTGGGCAGTGCTGATGGCTGCAACATTTATGCACTGGACAACCGGAAATCAGTTCGCTAGAACAAAACCAAAGTGCTGGTGGAGTTGAGGCGAGGGTCGTGGCAGACTAGGAAAAAATTTGCTGCAAAATTTCTGGGAGTTTCGGCCTTCAATTTTGATGTTCATCTGCGCAAGCCTCGGATTTATTTCTTCAGAGAAGGGATAATAAATCATTGAGTTTAATTGTGCATTTGGAGGAGTCATTCCGCCGAGGTCTCTGGAACATAAAGGGGATGCACGATTCGTCCTGAATTCTTTTTTGCTCTCTTCAAACTATGGTAAAATTGGTTTACATTTATGATCAAATAAAACATAAATTCTCCTCATTCCATGTTCTTCCGCGACGATCCCGAGCTCGTCTCCCTCAAAACTTAAAGATTTAAAATTGAACGTCTGAATCCACTTTCGCGTTGTAATTTCACAATTAACCCCTAACGCCCCTAAATAATTTCCTGCAGTGAACTAACATTTTTTCAGTGTCTGCTTGCTCGAATGAAGGCTTGAAGGAAAAAATATTTATGGTAAGCCGCATCAGTTTCCTTGCATTCGAGAGGTCAGCGTTTGGTGAAAGCGAGTTTGTGTCTGTTAATGCAACGGAGAAGTTAAATTCGCACGAGGCTTATGAGTCACACCAGGACGTAGAGGGTAGGAGTTAGGGCAGGGCTTGAGATGCGAAAGTTGTAATTTATTTTGAAGAAATCAGCTCCGCTGACATTCGTCGGGCGGTGTCTGGTCCGCAAGGATGTGCCGCCTACGCGTCTGCTGTGTGCACAGAAATAAAGACTTCTCTAGCAGTAGTAAGAACTTCAAGTTCACAAAACCAGATACGAAGGCCTCAGATGATGATACCTTGATGCACCGTCACAACTTCTTCCTTTGATCATTAAACACTCATGTTGATACCTTCCCCCCCCCATCCTTTTGTTTGTTTTAGTGTACGATTTCATATTAAATTGATGCTCCGTAGCCTAGATACCCGCTGTAACCATGTCTTGCCGTTAGAAATGCACTCCGTCTCCGGATGACGGTTGCACCAAATTCACACCGAAAGCTTGGGTTAATTTGAATTTTTTTGTCATGCTCTAGTCCTTCCACTGAACGAAAATGAAACCTTCAAGTTAATTCTCCTAGTTAATTTATTGAACCTTCACAAGGCCACCAAATCGAAATTAGAATAAGTATTGAAACCGTTCTGTTCAGACCAATTGACCTGATATGTATATATGACCTGCCGTACACCGCCATAATTCGGACTATTCCTCGTCAAATCGAGCAATTTCCCCTTTTTACGATATGATGGCGGTAGTGAACTACCTGTACACATATGATGTAAATCTTTGGAAACGTACTCTGCTGATAAGTGTGAAATCTCGGTCAATGAATGAATTATATCTCAACAATGAATTATATCCCAGATTATATCTCAACAATTTACCTTACAAGATGTCCGGACCCAGACGTCCCCGCACAACTTACCCACACGAATATCAATAATTTACCCCATCAGATTTCCGAACCCAGGGCTGTCATTTGACTGCTAAATCAAAACTTCCTAAGCCATTTTCAGGTCATCGATCTTTCCATAGCACCACAAATTAAGAAGGTCGCCGTAATAACCCTGATTATTTATTAAACTGCTCATTTTCATGTTCAGAACTGCCACTCTCCGCAGCAATGCTACCTCACTAGAGCCTTGCAACTAAATCGAATTATTTCTAGAAAACGATGACGAGTACGATCCTTTCCCCAGTACGCGTCTCTCAGAATTGGTACGTGAGTACTTACTAGTTGCTGTACCCCGTCAACAATGGTGAGCCAAATGATGTATAATTCACAAGATACCCTCTTATTTACGGTAACTCTGAAATGAAATAATGTTATTTTTAGTACCAGTGATACGGACTGCTTTAGCTGACAGCCTCGCCATTAGTTTAGGAATAAGGACCCGCGAATTTTCTTCTATCTAAATCCCTAAGAGCATGACAGACAGACGGACCAATCAACAAACCAAGCAAACAACTACTGTGTATTTTTATATAGTGGAATGAAACGATACAATACTTTATTCATGTAGTGCTAAAGATTCACATGTCATTAAAAATCATTGAAGAGCAGCCGGTTATTTAATACCGGAGAATAATATAATGTCCAATCGTGTCTGAATTATTTGATTTCCCTAGATAATAAGCTTGGAGCATTATCATAGCAGGAAATGCATAACGACGTTATGAATGTGTTTCCGACACCGGTTTGAGAGCAGCAAGGAGAGCATGATTTCGAGTCGGAAATCCGGACGCTGAACCGGTTTTCACGAGCGGAAATCCCCCGTTGCCGGCGTGGTCGATCTGTAATTGTCGGGCCGAGGCTGGGGCTGGGGCGGCGCTGGAGCTGGGGCGGCGCTGGGGCGGCGCTGGGGCCGGGGCGGTGCTTTCCAGTTTGGGGAGCCGTTCCTGACTTCCGCATGAGGACTTCATCTTGTCAACTTCACTCGTAAACTTTATTTGTAAGCCTGTACTCATGAACTTTACTGGTAAGCATTTACTAGTAAACTCTACTTATTAACTTTGACTTATAGCCTTTGCTTGTAAACCATAAGTTATCAACTTTACTGGTGTACTTTTACTCGTAAACTTCACTTGTAGACTTTAGCTCATTAGCTTCACTTATAAACTTTATCGTATAGACTTCACTCGTAAAATTTAACTTGCAAATTTTCCTTGTGAACTTTAATTCGCAAAAGTTAACTAGCACAATGTTATACTTCATTCTAACAAATATGCCTGCCGTTTCAGCACGCGTTTCAATTTTTTCCAAAGTTTACAGCCACGTGTATTTTATAGTTCCACTTTAGTTTATTAATTGATGTGCAACTCGCCACCATGTTTAAACATAAAGTGAATACGATTTTGCGTACACGGCTTAGCACAAACCTACGCGTCCACTTGCTGTGACGACACGCAGGTCCGCAGTGAGTTGGGGCAGGTCTTGTGATAGGCATTCGTTCCTCTGGCAGTGTCCCTGAAAATAGTGTGTAAAATGAAGTAGAATGTGACATTGTTTCTCGAGAGTGTTCCTGGAGAGTGTTCCTGGAAAGTGTTTCTGGTGTGATGAAATTAGGAAGATGATTCTTTTTTTGGGGGTAATAAGGCCAGAAAATTGGAAGCGCGCATAACACGTTAAATATTTGAGGAACAAACTTCAGAAACAACGTAAGGACTTTTCGGGTGACTTTGACCACACTCCCACGGGTTGAAGAGGGTTGTGGTTCTCAAAGGAAATTACTTGAGAGGAAGGTCTTCGAGAGTGGTCGAGGGCTTAACCACGAAAATTCCAGCAAGTGCACAAGAAACATACATGCCCAAGTGTGCTCAACGGGAGTGGAGTGAGTAAAATAACAGTAAGCTCTTTCATTTATTTCTGAGAGCGACTCTGCAGTCAAATTATGTTCTTCATGGTAGAACAGATGCCAGTGAGTGGAAATGTTCTCCATGGTTGAACAGATGCCAGTGAGTGGAAATGTTCTCCATGGTGGAACAGTTGCCAGTGAGTGGAAATGTTCTCCATGGTGGAACAGATGTCAGTGAGGGGAAAAACACATGTGCCGACAGTTGGACTGCTGAACTGATTTAAGCCTGTACTGCTGCCCCGATTACTAAATTCAGTATACTGAACGTAATTGTTTCTTCATTTGCTATGCATTTCTTTAAATTTGCAGCCTCTCAACGTGCAGTACCGTTCTGAGGATTTATTTGTCTTACACTCGATATAGCAATAATGGGTCTTTGAAGAAATACATGTATGCACTGGAAAAATTAGTCGACTAGAAAATGATTTGAACACAATAGGGTTAGAAAAAGATGGTCACCTTGAAGGTTCAGGACCTGCGGCTGAGTGAGTCATCTCATCTTCCGCTCACTGGACGATCAGAACAAATTCACAGGCTGCAGAAGCTCTGTATGGATTTCAAAGTCGATGGCGGACAAAGCAGGGCGGCCTCGCCGTCCCTTGTTCGAGTAAAGCAGGACTGTCGTGCCTGTACAGCATCACTTCCACGAATTACTTTCGCAGATTACTTCGACAGTCACACTTCTACGGAGCGAATACGATTCCTGAGCTGGAACAGTTGGCGGAAACAGTTGCCAAAGAAATAAAATTCTTTTACAGATGAGTCCTAGCCTTGGCCTAACGCTGCAAGTATGTACGTTGTACCTCTAGGCGCGTCTTAATGCTAACATGTACAAGGAGAACAGGGTACAGGAAGTATGCTAAAATGCACAGGGGCACTGCTAAGATGTACAGGGAGAATGGTGTACAGGGAAATGCTAAGATGTACAGAGTGAACATGATTTTACAGTCCAAATGAAGTTTCAATTTCG
Organism: Orchestia grillus; assembly: GCA_014899125.1. Taxonomy (NCBI): domain Eukaryota; kingdom Metazoa; phylum Arthropoda; class Malacostraca; order Amphipoda; family Talitridae; genus Orchestia; species Orchestia grillus. The sequence goes on from VOMN01080231.1 coordinate 13,386, forward strand.
AGGCTAGAATTGATCGTTTTCAACATTTGTTCATAAGACCTTTTCTCGTCAAACATGATCCATACGTCTGCTCCGCTGCTATCCTATCTCCCACTGCTCCCAACGCGAAGGTCCGTGTTTGGTGATATGTCATTGTGATGTACCTGAAAATGGAAATCATTTCCACGCTTTTAAGAAAGGCAGTGCTTACTTCCATCGGTAGTACCGAGTCCATTAATTATTCTCTGTGACTTCAGGCCGAAAATTTACCACGAAATTTCATTTGATGAATGAGTGTTCGAATATCGTGAATAGCGAGCCAATTTTTTATCGTTTTTCTCTTTTTCTCTGAATAAGTTCGATAACAATACTCTAATAATGAACTCAAGTCGATACATTGATCTGGTGCGTACGTCATAAGAAAGACTGTACGCTCCATACTTAATTATGAAAGGAGAAGGTCAGCTCGTCCACGCTCCTGTCATTTGTAAATGGCTCCACATGCGAAGAAATACGCTGGCCAAATCAATGCCCCAAAATGCGTCTTCATTTGTGTACATAATGATGGGTGGAGGCTCTTTCGTTCCTGCCTTACAGCGCACCGCGATGCACTAAGCTACTCCCAATGGTCCTCAACAGTGCTGCGCTCTCCAGCTCCCCACCTGGATACTCTGGGCTCTCATTTCGTGTGAATAGTTTGGAAATTTGGAAGGCTATGTTTATTCGTTGAATGATACACAAATGAAGAATGAATTGTATTTTGTACTCAGCAAATTTTGGTTAGTATAGGCTGTGTGGTAGGAAATATTAAGTTTCTATCATTGAAAATTTAATTTATCTTCCAAATAACTACACAATCATATATATATTCTGACGACTAATTAAGAACTTATCAATTAACTCAGTGAATATATGGATGACAGTCACAGAAAAATAAAACAAATAGTTATGGAAACAGTTTAGTATGATCTGTCTAATTATATTTGATAGCATCGGCGTGAACACTTGAGTCAGCTTCTTTCAACGTTTTGTTATTTAATGAAACTGTGGAAATGTAACGCACATTTCTATTCATCACAATAAGCAAACTCTAATTTTCCCCACATGCAGCAGCAGTAGCTCGGCCCTTTCGAGTGCGAGAGGCAAGCAAAATTTACAATTTTCCGGGCTTACTTTTATCATACTGGCAGAGACCTCCATTTTCAGTTCAAATTTCTGCTGGGGCATTTATAATTATCTATAATTATGTTTCATTTCAGCCGCCTAAGCTCAGATATCACCGTCTTGTAGTTGATGATATATAATTATAGACGGGGTGGTGGAAAGGCTAGGCTGTGTTTCTGAGTTGGTTTGCACCGTGAGCTTTAATTTCTTTAAATTTTACACCGGAAGACTCCAAGTTGAGTGATGGTAACCCAATTTCTCGGCGAGATTATTGCTACAGTAAGCGTGGCCGCCCAGCGTAACACGTGCGTTGTGAACTGACAGCTCGCACGTGTAAATTGTTCAAAAAATGTTCGATATTAGAATAAGAGTTTTGTAATTTTTATAAAGTTCACTGGATGAATTTACCACCACAGACGTACCTTGAGCGTAACGTGTTCACTGAAACACCTCAGTATACTCGCTGTGCTGCGGAATGCATCCATTTTCAATTTTAAAAACACATTGAGGCAACTAGTGGTGAATAATTAAACAATACGTATTTTATGGGGAACGATAAGACAAAAGACACTTCAGTAACATAGTACGGTACTTTAATACTTTGTACAATTCCGTTCGTTTAGGCCAGCGTGACATTTTTACTCATTTTTTATCATTGACTTTCGTTGTCTCAGCAGGCGTCTTGCGCAGAGGCGTTGAAGTGGTTGTCCAGAGAGAATGAAGGCCTAAAAAACCAGCAGATATTTTAGCCTTTTAACCTTCATAGGGAAGTGTGTGGGGTATCTGGCAGCCGTGGCAGGCTGCTTGAGCGAGTGTGGCCGGCCAAAGTGAGGTGTCAAATGAAATTTTGGTTCATTACGGCGGGGTTACGCAGCTGCCGCCATCGCTGATCCTGTGGCTAACAAGTCTTGTGAGAGTCACGTGTGCAGTGTCATCTCATGAAATGCGAGGACAATTTCTCAAGGAATGTCAGCAAAACCCAATTTAGTGAGTTGATTTGACCAGTGAAATTTAGCCGTAACTACTGGTCTCACGAGCCAGAAAATGCGAGTTGAGATTTGCGATCGTTTTTAGTCACGTGACCTGAAAAAGTTCTTCGTACGAAGTGCTGTCGCTGTCTCAATTGCGTTTACAGTTCCATGGTCTCATGTGATTTGATAGAATGAAAGTACTCTGAATATTGGATTGAAAACGACTCTCATAATGAATTTCAATCTGCGAGAGTGGTGGTACAAGTAGATGCCGAGCACAGTCTCCTTTCTCCTGGAATTAAATGCCGGAAAGTTGTCACGTCTGCGAGCTCGAATAATAAATAATTAATTTTGATTTACAGTAATTTTAAACACAAGTTCCTTGGTTGATATCATTTCTATTTTACTCACATTATAATTCAGACTCATCGTTCTAATAAGTAATAAATAATAAACTGGATGCTCTTGGCCTTGACCAGTGTCGGTCGTCAATCTGAAGTACATACACCGCAAATTATTTCTGATGGTCTGTTCTCAATCCTCCCACCGTTAACTGGATTCTCATTGAAATTGCTCTACATCGTCCAATCTTGTTGATGAATTGCTCAGGTGCCAGTCTCGTTGGCTGGAAAATTCTTGCGTGGTTGGCCGCATTTCCCGCTCACGTCCGTCTAGGAGAGCCTTGTATTCCCCCCGGTGTCGTGCATTAGAGAAGCAGAGGCTGCGCCTCATCAGTCCATGGAATAATTAAGTTTCTTACGCCTGTGAGAGCAGCACATGTCCCCCACGGCGCAGCTCTGTCTTGCTGCCTCGTACGGTCATTATTGTGTGGTAACGCAGCAGGCCATCATAAGCTTTGGCTTTTATTCAACCAAGCCATAATGTGGACCGAGCCCTTGAGCACGCAATCATTCTACAACTTAGGTCGTTCCCAAACCTCGAAAATCAAGAACCGTCATTCAAACTTCTTCTTGATACTTTTTTTCGAATTGATCTTGCCTTGACTATTGATAAAACTGAAGCTGAACTTGAGGATAACGCTCACAGAACGCAATAATTAGAGCGTATGTGCTCATTTTTCAGCCACCAATTGTAAGCTTGAGTCCTAATTCAATCAGCTACGTGGAGGGCTGGTTCTCAACTTAATAGACTGTGTTGAAAAGTTTTTGTTTAATTAGCATGAATTTTTTGGCCCCCCTTAATTGACTGGATTACATTTTTACCTTCTCTATCCAGAACCTGGAGCTCGAGAAGCCTTGCCCTCAGCTCCAGCCGCAACGAAACCGTGGACAATTCTGAAAGTGTTCTAGTAACCTTTAAGATCAATTATATTTTTTCCCACGTATATCTTTTGGCCGCTCAACTATTCATTTCTTTTGTTTTTAACTCATAAAAACATTTAGATAAATTTAATCGAGGTGGGCACGCGCGGTAACAATATTTAGCGAAATCTACCTGCTGTATTTCTCGAGCTCGTAGGGAATTATGGGCCTCAGGTGCGTCCGAGCCCGTGAGAGGTACCTAATGAACGCATTTGAATAAAACAACTAATAAAAAGGCAACTTAAAAGCCTCGCAAAGAATGCCTAATGCCACCGGAAATTCGAGGGCCTCCATTACGGGAGACGTACACGTGTACTGCGAAGGATCGGTGTCGGCCGTTGATTCAATCAGTTCCGTTTCTCAGTGAAAATTAGAACTTCATCTAATTTTTTTTTGCTCTAAAACCCTGAGACTTGCTGGAAGAAAGATTGAAACTGTGAAGATGACAGGAAAACTGGAGAGTTTGGGTTTGTATTAAGGAGTTTAGGCTTTTAACTACATTAGTTGATTTAATGCTGGACGTTAACTGTCAATATCAATGAGAAAAATTGAGTCGTTTTACTAGAAACTCTAGCAACTTCAGATACTTGAGTGCCTTCAGTGGATGATATTACGTTCGTCTATGCAAGCTATCACTTTTCTTAAATCTGGAATGAAGTAAAATATCAACAGTGAAGAAATTGTGTGTAGATATGACAATATTCGCCGACAAAAATGTTGACACGTTTTTCCTGACATGATTTGCAGAACTGATCATGGGGCTAGTCTCTGAAACTTTTTCCTCGTAAACATGATCATTTTCATTAACATTTTCTACATTTTTAATTGCTGTTCCTAAGTTTTTCAAGCGCGCTCAGCTTCCGGAATTATTACGTAGTCGTGCGCTGCATTCCCACGAGCTAGTTGGTGTGATGAGGTTATGTGATGACAACTTAATTTGCTCGTGTCAATTATTCTAAACTTGTTTAACAATAAAAAAGTTTTACAATTTTCATAATGTTCGCTGTACGAATCCATAACCGAACATTGTACAAATGAAGTCGTTGTTGCTGCAATTTGGGTTTGGAAAAAATTTAAAAAGAAGAGAAGGAAAAAATTATGCAGCATCTAAGTGCACTACATAATACAGTACCAGACGTGATCATACTGGGCACCACTGTACAGGCCATAACTTTACAGGACATAAGCGTACAAGACATTACTGTGCAGGAGATAACCGTACAGGACATAGCAGAACAGAATATTACTGTACAGGACATAACCGTACAGTACATAACCGTAATGGACATAACAGTACAGGACATAATAGTACAGGACACAACAGTACAGACATAACCGTACACAGCATGGCAGTGCAAAACTTAGAAGTGAAGAAGATACCAGTGGAAGACAAAACTACATAAAGTAGGGCCTAACAGTGCAGGACATAACTGCATGTGACATTACTATGAAGGACATATGTAGCTGCGTGTATATTATTTAATTTAAATCGGGGCACAAATGTGTTCCTGACGTAGCAGTGCTGGACACAAGAGCGCACCCGAGGTGTCAGTGCTGGACACAGGTGTGCACACGAGGTGTGAGTGCTGGACACAGGTGTGCACATTACGTTTCAGTGCTGGACACAAGTGTGAACACTACGTGTCAGTGCTGGACACAGGTGTGAACACTACGTGTCAGTGCTGGACTCAACTACACCTGACAAAACAATGTAGTTTGTTCGGCTGCTCAGCAGGTGTTGTGAGTACATCTTTTCCTGGAACAAATTTAGGCTGAGCTTCTCATTCTGAATGGTGAGTGGCGACACAGAAAAATGATCAAGAGCCGGGCCCAGTTTTTGCTCCTCGTTATATGTTCAGGGCTGGAGGTGCAAACACCGCAAATCCGGGGAAATAAATCACTGTCACTGCGCACCTCGGGCTAAATTCGCAGGCCAAATAAGAAGATTGCAAGTCGCCTTCGATCAACGGGAGCGCCTGAAACGAAAGTGCTTTTTTGGGCTCCTCTCAAAACTTTGGCAGGCGCAAAATGCTTTCACGAGAGGAACTCAAACAGAGCATTTTAAGATCAAGTTTGGGATTTTATCGTCACGTTGAGAGGGCTGGAGAGGCCGCCAAGTCTTCCCTCTTTTGCAGCCAATTTTGTTGCCACCAACTCGGTAATTAGCTTCTCTTGTTTTCGTGCGTGGTCACCAAACACACAGCGTTGGGGGGACGCGCTGTGCAGCGTCATGCTACGCACCACACGCGGGAAGGGTGAACCGTAGATTTTTCCTAGGTTTCAACAGTTTTTTACCGCATCCTTCAAGAAGAAAACGAGTTTTCTACGTCATTTATAAATGAAAAAATTAAAATCCAAAAGAGTTGACATGAGATGCAATATAGTTTTTTTTTAATTAGATAACGACGTGAAAATGGGAAGTGTTTTTACGTGTTTTCAAGAGGAAACCCATCTTCAATGATATTAACAGCTTGTATCGCCACCAAATAGGGAATTGACAGTTTTTGTATAAGTTGTGTTTATTTCTCTTCAAGTGGCAACATAGTGTTTATCGTTCTGCACCCTGATGTTCTGTTTAATATTTTTCAGGCATGCATACTGTTTTAAAGAACTGATGATGAGGCTGAAGTCAAGTCCATTTTCTTAAATAAATATCGTCTATATTTTGCATGATATTCACGTCTTGTAAGCAAAAATTGCAATTCGCATACTGCAAAGCACAAGTTAGTACATTTTTGAGATGTCAGATTTTAAACTTGCACAAGGAATTGGTTATTCTGTCCCTCAGAAATTATCCGAAGAGAAGCGTGTGAAACTGAGCTGAAGTTTAAACTTGGATATATACTTTTGTACACTTGATCATTTGTCATGCACGCTTTGAGCAATTTACGAGTCAAATTAGAAATTTGAATTAAAACTTTCAAACTTTCCCACATTTTAATAGATTACTTAGCTTTTTGTTTCCAGCTTCGTTATTTTGAGTTTACAATTTGAGTTTTTGCACGAAAACAAGAATCAACACAAAACCTTACCAAGTTGCTCAGGCACATTAAAGGCTGTTGTATGATGAGAAAGTAAATGTACTGCACTGTACACATGAGCGTTGTGTAGCCGTTACGATTTATTCATTCCTTTCATAATTTTTAATCTTTATACTAAATAAAAGTAAGATTAAGCATTTTGTTTTGGCTTTAGTAATTGTGGCACAAAATCGATTCCATAGGGTCAGTGAAGGCGTCATGTGGCAAGGGTGTCCTTTTTATAAGAGGACGACAATGCAAGTTTTTTCGTAGGCTGGGCCACTGTGAATAGAGCAATTAGAAGTAATGGAGCATATTTATTTTAACCGTAATTAAGCATAATTTAAGTTAGAGCATGACCGAAATGTTTTGCAATGACTTCTCATCGTAACCTATTTATTTTACAAACATTAATGTTACTTTGTTGGAAATGAACGATCTTTTTACCAAACTTTGTTCAGCAAGCGATTCATTAGTGTTGATTTGGAACGACACATCCATCGTTTTATGCTTTAAACGTTGACTTTAGTCCAGTTTTTTTTAGCTGAAAAATTCCTCGCATGTACATAAATTTAACTTCCACTTCGACCTCAGGTGCATCAAGGTGAGCACTTACCTCGATCTAAAAATAAACAGAGTTCATTTATTGTGAGCAGGACCTCTAGTCAGGGAGGCAGCTCACACTCGGGTTCACGCGGCATGACAAGCGAACTGTCCCTCTACAGGGCTCCGTACAAGTCCCGCTGCATAACACATGAGGCGACCGACTCGGCGGTGCCGGCTGCCTGCATTCTCATGTGGGGCTGTCGACAAACAAATCGCATTTTGATCTTCAAATAGTTCGCGGGTCTTCTTCCTCTGCAGAAATAACATAAGCTTCAAAATTGAGTGAAATTTTGTACCCAATGTAAGCTCTCTTCCTCATGTTTAAAGCATCCACGGTCAGCAATTGAAGAGTATAGCTTTGAACCCTCATTTCTTATATGTGGAATAGCGCTTCATGTTTTGTATTGGAACAAAAGAGCTACGTTGCGTGCACTGTTAAGCTTGAGTGAAGAATATATTCCTTCAAATTTCCAGCTGTTTACCTTGTGTACAACATCGTGTACAACAGTGCAGAATATATTCTTTCAAATTTTGAGCTGCTTACATCGTGTACAACACCAGGACAAGTACGCCACCGCCACGCACCAGCAGTGCACAAGCCATAACTGAGCTGGCATCGGCTTGAAGCCACCGTCATTTACAAAGTTAGAACGAAGCTCTACAATGAGGTCCCATTTCGTGAGGTGCTACTGATTAATTTTACTCGGGAATTCGAAGCACCGTTACATCGACTACGTGAAAATTAGTTTCATTCATGGTTTTTGGAAGTTTTATTGTAGCTGTTTTCATCATCCAAAATATCAAAGAATTAATTTTTTTTTCAGTATGTATTACTGTCCAATAACAGACATAAACTTTCAGAGATGTGCGGTTAGTTTTATTTTGTTTTGTTTTCGTTTTTATTTGCCTTTGATTAGCGAGAATTTTTAATATGCTGAAAAATTAATTACTAAATAATCAAAGACAATCTCATGCTTCCATTTTAAGTTAGAGCACCAGTGAAATCCATTGTGAACAAATTCCATTTTCAACTTAATTCATTTTCCCTTCGGCTAGCAAGGAATCCCTGCATCTAATATGGAATCATCACATCCCCCACTCAATTTTTCAAGCTCATACAATGATTGCCAAGACATACGATGGGGACTCAGAGGCGTCTCTAGGAGCGAACAGCACCTGGAGCACATCAAGAAAAACGTTAAGCTTCGCACAATTATTGTCCTTAAATCAGGCTCCGGAGAAGCCAGTACAATCTCATACTTACGATTGATTTCTTTTGTACTGCTTTAGCTAACCTACTTACGTGGAGGCACAATGCTATAGAGCCAGCAATATTATAATATTTTACCCATTATTAAGAAATACGTAGCATCTAAAACCCGTTAGTACAACTCGAGGCATAGAGTCGCATCGGAGAATGACAACCGTCATGCCTGTTGCGATGATTCAATTTCATCAGATATTCCATGCAAGTGAAATAATAAATTCTTTGAAAGGAATACCCTTAATCACTATGTTTTTCTACACAGCCGATACAAACATGTGTTTAGTCAAATCAGATGAATAGATTTCAAAAATAAACACAGATTAATATTTCGATATGGCTGAAACTCGTACACGTACCTGAACGTCCACTTGTCCCTCTTCATTTCGTATTTTTAATAGGATCCCAACATTTAGCCTATGACTGATGCTTGAAAAAGGCTTTGAAGTTCTGTCACCGAATTGCAAGGAGGTTTCAACAGTATTAATCTCCTTAACCAAAGTAGGCCCTGGGAAATAAAGGTCGTAGTAAATTCGGGCACTTCGCTAGCCTTTTATCGAAGAATCAAGTTGACTGAGGTCGCTAATGGGATGAGGGAAGTTCTGTGATCACTGCAATGAGGTCAGGTCCGTGATGTGGCGGTGCTGAAGCGCTATCTAGTTATGGTGCTGGGAGGTAATAGCATTTGCATGCACCGTTCTGGGTTGGACGCTCCTTGTGTACCCGATCGCTGCTCGGTGTATCAGATCTGGGGAAAGTTGAATCTCCAAGTCAATGGTTCCAGGAGCTGAAAAACGAATCAACTCCCCAAAAACTGGTAACTTCACGAATTTAAACGTGAATCTCAGTTCTTGGCCCCAAAATCAGCTCTGCGGCAAACTTTGAAGACACGAAAATTAACTTCCTTCGACTTCAATTATGACTCCAGTGTGGGGTCACAAAATTGGCTTCGACTTCGGTGCCATGACTCCAACGACGACTTTGCAGCGATGCCTCTGAGGCACCAAAGTCTCTTTCCACGTGATTGCCTTGCCATCCCAAGCCCAAGTTTTCCAATATGAGAAGGATATCTTTCCTCGGCTCTGGATGGACTCACCAGAAGACTTCCGTTTCCAAGAGCGGCGTCTTTTGCACAAATTGCTCGGTTCTTGAGCGAAAAATGTAGATAGAGAGCAGCGGAGACGGCTTAGTTTCAGATTCTTCAATCGTAGACAGGCACAAAGATAGCTTAGAGATAGATTTGTGTATTTGAAAGACAGCTTAGTTCTTACACAGCTATTCAAAAGGAGAAGGAAGGCGTACAGCTCGGGCTACAGAGACGGATGTGCTGTTGGCAGGAGCCTGAGTTATCCATTTACTCATGGAAGCATGACTTGCAGAGGCCAGTATCTATTTCCTGCTGCCAATCTAATGCATCAGATAGAACCTGGCAGGAGAATAAAGTTCTGAGAGCTTCTCCTCTTTGACGCGCTCATTAAGCATCAGCATTACAGCCTGGTCTGGGATGTTCAAGGGCTGCACGAATGGAATAGGAAGCAGAATTCATAGTTCAGGGCAAATTTTGAAAATCGAGTGTACAAAAGGTTAAAGGTTATTAAGAAAATGACCAATTCATTACATAAATAGTAGAAATAAAATAAGACAGCCCAGTACTGAACGCAACAGATAGGTGTTGTGTCAGAAAGATTAATAGACTTATTGTACGTTCAGGCCATCAGTAAATTTACTTACCGTATAAATGAGTGAAGCAGCCCTGAAAATTACTAAATCCAACTCACTTTAAGACTTGTGCGAAACAGATACATATTTTGCATTCATGAAACAGTAAAGGTTATAAAAGAGTTTCCATTAATATTCTTGTCCAAAAATGTCAATTTGAACTCAAATGATCTCCAGAGATATAGAGAAATCTAGACATACTTGGGTGCCCTACCCTTCACTTATGAGTTCGGTGTCGCACCAGTAAGTGGTGTGTGAGCGTGCGCGTGGTGATGCAACTGCATGTAGAGTTGGGACGTTAAAGGATCTTAACGATAAGTGTCATTTCAGAGCGGTGAGCTCGTGAATTTATGAGATTTATTTAGATAAGGTCTTCGCACTTATAACCAATGAAATATTGACGAGTAAAACCTGTATCTACAGATTATGCTTCTCTTAAATATCACTTGATTTCGAAAGTTGGATAGATTTTTATTTTATTTATTTTTTACTTATGTATTTATTCATAACTGACGTGTAGAAGTAATGGGATTTCTGAGTAAGTTAAATCTTCGGATGAAATACCGTAGACTTAAACTAACTAATACAAGATTGATACCATTTTCAATTTCGCACTGCCGTAGAACTGTGAAAAATATGTTATAATTCTTTTATGATACAATTTCTGCATTTAAAATATTTCACGGTACTTTTAAGACACACACTTCTGCATCGGTTTTCTGAAAAGTCAGTGTTATCCACAATTAGAAAAAATGTTTTTTTTTACAGTGAAATAGCGATTGTGAACAACTCTAGATTTCAAGCAAATTTTTACCTGCTACCTGCCGTGGAGCTTCGAAAGCCATGAAGAAGAGCAACATAAAATCAGCAATTCCGTGAAAATAAGAGATGGAATTTAGTAATGGCTGGAGAACGAAATAATTTGCCACCACTTTTCGGTCGCATTCAGCTACAAGAAAAGTCGTACAATTGTCTCTGATTTACGATTCAGTCTTCCATATATAGTGCGCCAAGCTCAATCTTCCATGTATAGTGAGCCAAGCTCAACCACCAGTGCTAGAAAGACTACTTTGCTAGTCTAGTAAAGCGTGAAAAGTTATGACTGTTACATTATCTTCCGACGTAGCATTAACATGAGAAATCTATGTTTTGTATGGCCTTAGCGAACGTGGCTTGCATTAAACAAAGTGAACTTTCTTCGAAGAGTTTAAGTGAGACAATCGTGATAAATCGTCAAATGGATCATGTCCCCAATAAGTTATTCTCCCAGAGTGGTAAAATCATCTCAATTGTTTTAGTCTTGGGTGTTCTCAGAGATAAAGTGATCGGTATGATAAAATCTCTCTAAATTTCTCCCTTATTATTACTAGGACGGTCATACTGATAAATGGATATTAGATGCAAACTTTCAAATTATAAATATTGATAATATTGTGTTCTTAGCAAACGATGCTGCTCCTTTCGATTCAATAAATAGTTCAGATCAATTAGATATGCTTCGTTTAGGCTCTTATGCAGGGCATGAAGTATGAATAAAGTTCCTGTTTTCAGACGTGGACAACGGAACGTTGAATATTCATACGCCATTCATATGCAGATAACTGATATGTGCGTAACCATCGTTCAAATACCTGGGTAAGGGTAGCCATGGCATAGCTCCTTGTATTATATTTTTATTAAACGTTCTGCATATTGAATTTTACGTCACAAGACCAGCAATATTACCTATTGTTTTTCATTATTATAGATATATTTCAATCTAGCTTACATGATGTGTGCAACACTAAGCTAAAACATGAGCGTTCATTCAGTGACGTACGGATAATTGGCCTATTTTTACCTGTTCAAGCTCTATTATATTTCTTGTTAGCTGCACAAATATTTTCGATTTAAAATTTCATGCCCCGTTTGCGTCTGACGTTCATCAATAACTCACCCACGGAAATCAGTATTGGGGACGAGAGATTACGCCTTTACGTGTCGTTGACGCGTTTACTAGGAAAAGTTTCGAAATAGAACTGTTTTAATTATCATTCTGGCCAGTTGAATCTACTTTTCACTCATCGGAATCGGTGTCTCTGAATGCACTTAGTGCGTTCTTCGATATCTCGGCACACTCCGTTATCGAAAGTCTCCGGACAACTCGGAGTGTTTTCAGCGCGTGAGAGACGTGCATGGGGTGCACGGCAGCCCGACTGATTTCACCTCGGCATGCCCCGACCTCCAGATGATGCAGGTAGATTTCACCTTGACATCCCCCCGACCTCCAGATAATGCAGGTGGATTTCACCTCGACATCCCCCGACCTCCAGATGATGCAGGGGGATTCCACTTCGACATCCCCCAACCTCTAGATCAGTGGTTCCCAAAGTGGGCAGTACCGCCCCCCTAGGGGCAGTGGAAAGATCTGGGGGGGCGGTGAGGAAGAAGGGGGCGGTAGG